>JANKOD010000002.1:9210126-9230837 GCA_026284645.1 Erythroxylum acuminatum | reverse complement strand
AGTAAACCTGAAACCAGTTAGGGGGATTTCAACTAAGTTACAGTCCAAAATACACTCCCTAAACCCATCAAAGAGCAGTTTAGGATACTCATTACCTCCAACCTTCTCATTAGCAGATATGAAATTATTAAAATCACCCAAACAAACCCAAGGAAGGTGATAACGACGAGAGAGAGATTTCAACAACTCCCAGCTTGCTCGTTTTCTATTATTTTCCGGGAAACCATAAAATCCAGTGAGTCTTCATTTAAAATTGTCCGAATTAACAATCTCTGCATCAATGTGATTACTGGAATAACCCAAAACAGAGACATTTTTATTAGAATTCCAAAGGAGGGCAAGACCACCACTACGACCAATTCGGTCTACACAAAAACAACAATCAAAATTTAAAATAATGCGAATAACCTCCATTCTACTAGAGGAAACAAGAGTCTCACTAAGAAAAAGAAAGTTAGGCTTATTTTGTCTAACAATGTCCTTCAACGTAGTGACTGCACGAGGGTTGCCTAGGCCTCGACAGTTCCAAACAATGCAGTTCATAGTGCTCGGTGGGTCTCTTGCGAGAGACCAGCCATTGGGGTTGTGGTAGAAATTTGCTAACTTACTGAAGAGGAGGAAGCTCTACTATCATTCATCCCATCGACTTGATTGCTGTTGTCTGCAGAAACACGAAGGCATTTTTTGTTTCATCAACGTCCATAATTGAGGTTTCCTTAATTATATGGGTTTCAGCAGGATGAGTAGTGTTGGATGTTATATCTGACTCGAAAACAAGAAGGTCCATATTAGAAGGCCCACTAACTGGAGAAAATTTAAAATGTCGTGGATAAAACTCATAACTGTTGACAACTTTCACTTTTGTGTTTCCTTCCTTATCAGCTTTTTGAAATCCTTAATTCTTGGAGCTAAATCCGCTAGATCCCTGATTGGATGGATCACGTCTCCATTGATTGGGGCGGATTCTATTTTGAGATCAAATCTCTAACCGAATATCCTCCATCTATTCTCGTTTGATCTCTTCTTCCAGCAGCTCCGTAAGCTTTTTGCAACTGGTTTCACTGTGACCAATAATACCATATAGATAGAAAATAAGGGGATTCCTTTCATAGCTAAAAGAGACTTCAAAATGATTTCCCCCTTCTTTCCTAATCTTCTTGGTTCTCATTAGAGATTCAGTAATATTCAACTGAACTCGAATCTGCATCTAGTTAATCAGAGAATTCCTCCGGTTACCAGTATCATAATCCAGGAACTTACCCATCAGGTTCCCAATATTTCGAGCAAGGCTTTCGGAAGCAAAACCTGGTGGAAGGTCATGAACTCTAACCCAGAAATTAACAACATTAAACTTAATGTCTTCAGGATTCTCACCTTCCTGTAATTGATGAATCAATAAAAGACAATTATTAAAGCTCCAAGGTCCACCAGCAATCATCTTACGCATATCGACTTCATGAAAGAACTAAAAAAGATATATACCATTGCCTCCAAACGGTTTTATACATGCACCCTTAATAGGCCTCCAAAGATTAAGCAGTGTCCTTTCCATGGCTTCATAGTTAATCACTCTTTCACCTACAAAATGACCCACCAGACTCAACCTATAATCGATATCCAATCCTTCAACATTAGAAGATTTATCCACCAACTCCTCATTTTCCTTCTCATTGATTGACAGCCGATGAAACTCCGGCTCCATAGTCACACTAGAAGAGAAAGCAGACGAGAAGCAGGACAAAACCTTGACTAGCAAGACAAACATGAACTAGAGCATGACTAACCTATCACTCGAGAGAAAAACGAGGCAGACTTTAGGATAGAAGAATTTTAATATAAAAAATAGAAGAATTTTATTATCTCACTTTTTTTTCTTCTCACTTTTTTGTATACTATTTATTAAATCTAAATTCTAATTTGTATGACTAATTCAATTTTTTAGCACCTTGAGTTCAAGCTTTCAATTTGAAAGAAAAATCTATGGGTCCATAAATTTACAACACATATAAACATAACCCATTGTCTAATTTTTGATTTTATTAACTAATGAATACAAAATTATATGTTAATGAGTTTCTATATGTCAAAAATTAACTTTCTAAAACAAATCAAAACAAAAAATTTAAATAATTTGGATTTTATCAAAGATAAACATTTAATTGACTTTATTTAAAAATTATATATTAAAAATATAATACTAAAAGGATATTAAATTGTCTTATGAAAATCCTCTATATATTACGAGATGTACGTAAATATATAAAGAGTTACAAGGGTTTGTTGTAACAAACTAAGAACTGGAATATCTATTAGTTAAAAGTTAACAAACTGAAAGATATACATTGACTATTTCCTATAAAGATATACATTGACTATTTCCTATGAAGCCCTCTCAAGATGAAGTCGCGGGACGTGACGTTCATCTTGTTCCAAAAAAGTTCAAACTTGTGCCGAGACATCGGTTTGGTCAAGGCATCCATAGTCTGATCAAGTGTTAATATGTGAGAGACTAGTCAATGTTTCTTTTGCACTTGTTCTCCGACAAAGTGATATTCCAAGGCAAGGTGTTTCATTCAGGAATGTAAAACCGGATTGGAGCACACATACATAGCTCCCAAGTTATCACAATAAATCTTTGGCGCATCCTGTGATTGAACATATAATTCCCGTAGTAGATTGCGAAGCCACATTACTTATGCAATAGTGTTGGCAACTACTTGATATTCTACTTCTGTGGAAGACTGAGCTACTATACATTGTTGTTTCGAGCTCCATGAAACAGGATTGTCACCAAAATAGATAACATATGCAGACGTAGAGGTTTTGGTGTCAGCATCTCCTCTCCATTCAGCATCACTGAATGTTTGAAGCAAGAAATGTTTTGATTGATGTAGTTGAAGACCATAGTCATGTGTATGTTGGAGATATCGAAGAGCTCGCTTCAGCTGCTGAAAGTGAAGTTTAGTCGATTTATGCATATACTGGGACAATTTGTTGACTGCAAAGCCGAGATCTAGTCTGGTCAAGATTACATATTGTAGAGCTCTTAAGATGGTGCGATAAAGAGACCCATCTGTTATTGCTGAACCATCATCAAGTTTCAGTGTGGCTGATGTACAAATAGGAGTGGTGCACGTATTACAATATTTCATGTTAAATTAGATGAGTAAATCATGAATGTAGCGCTACTGAGAGAGGAATAGACCATCAACATTTGGTATGAGTTCAATGTCAAGAAAATATGAAGGAGTCCCCATGTTTTTCAGTGAAAATGTACCGGAGATATCTGCAATGAATCTTTGAAGTTCGGTTATTGAGTTGCCAGTTAGTAATAAATCATCCACATATACTAATAAGTACATGATCACACCACTACATTTGTATATAAACAGAGAAGAATTGCAAATGCTGCTGATAAAACCATACCGAAGTAGAAATAAGCAGAGTTCTTGGTATTAGGCTTGTGGAGCTTGTTTGAAGTCTGTATATGGCTTTATGTAGTTTACAAACATAAGTCTGATGCTCTTGATTGACAAAACCTGGTGGTTGTTACACATATACGGTTTCATTGAGACGGCCTTGTAAAAATGCATTATTAACATCCATTTGATGTAAGGCCTAAGAATTTTCCAATGCTAAAGACAAAATGATTTTGATCATTTGGTGTTTCACTACAGGGGAGAAAGTTTTGTTGTAGTCAATCCCCGAGCACTATCTGTATCCTTTTGCTACAACTCAGGACATATATCGAGCCACCGTTCCATCTGGATTCCTTTTTGTGCAAAAAATCCACATACAACCAATCACATTCTGAGCTTCTGTAGCAGGTACTAGTGTCTAAGTGCCATTGCGTAACAAAACATCGTATTTTGAAAAGGCGGAAGTGCGATAATGTGGCATTTTTAAGGCTTGGGTAATGGTACGAGGTTCCTCAGTGTGTGGTAGAGGGTGATGAGTAACGGTGAAGGTTTTGGTTTATGGATATTATTTTTGGATCGAGTGACCATAGGATGAGTATTGGTTGATTGGTTTTGTGGTGGTGGTGCTAGTGATGGTGATGGTGATGTATGATTAGAACTAAACATTGGTGATGAAGAATTGTACTATTGGTTTAGTGGAGATGAATTTTCAACAGGCGCAGGCAGTGCTGTAGGAACAGGTGATGCCACAATGGGAATGAGTTCGTGAGACATAGATGGAGAGGATAGTGTTTCTGATATGGATGAGACAGACGATGTGTTGAGTGACTTGTAAGGATAATGATCGTCAATGAACACAATATGTCTTGATACATATACTTTGTTCATTTATAGATCGAGACATAGATATGCAAACTGAGTAGAGGAGCATCCAACAAAGACACATGGAGTAGACCTTGGTTGTAATTATTCATGGTGTAAGGATGAAGCCAAGGAAAGCATAGACATCCAAAAGAGTGTAAATGCTTGTAGGTAGGGGACTGGTGAAACAGTTTTTCAATCGTGGTTTTCATGTGTAGTGTAGGAGTTGGTAAACCGTTTATTAGATAGACAGTTGTGCGTGTTGCATAAGACCAAAAGGTTGATGGAAGTTTGCCATGATAAAGAAGAGTTCTGGTAGTTTTGACTATATGTCGATGATGTTGTTTTGACATGCCATTTTGCTCTGGAGTATGAGGTGGGGTTGTAAGATGAGAGATACCATTGTTGGCAGGGAAGGTTTTTAGATTTATAAACTCTCCTCCATTATTAGAATACAAGGTTTTTATTGGTGTTTCAAAGTGTTTTTCAACAACCTTTTTGAAGTTGACAAATATTGACAAAACATCATATTTGTTTTTTAACAAGTAAACCCACATATATTTTGTGAAATGATCAACAAAAATTGCGTAGTAACAAAAACCATCAACCGAAACCATCGAAGCAGGACCTCAAACATCAGAAAATATTATTTCTAAAGGTTTAGTGCTTTGCAAATGAAGACTTGAGAACGGAAGTCTATGAATTTTCGCACACTGACAAGAAACACAAGAATTGGATGATACCAGATGCGATGCTAACTTATGATTCGACTGAAGAAAATTAAAAACTTTATTGGAAGGGTGGCCTGATATGTGATGTAGGACTGGTGGACTTCGAAGACGGGCATGAAAAACAGCTGGTTTGTTCATCGGAAGACAAAGGTCATTGAGATCATTGTGGCATGAACCTGTAAAAAGCATTGCCTATGTCCACAGATTCTTCACCTGAAAGCAATTGGGAAAAAATTCAATGGAAATGTTATTTCTTGTGCACAACCGTTTAACAGAAATAACATTCTTGATTTTTGGCACATGTAATTTTTTTTTCAAAGATATTGACTTGGATTTAGTAGGAAGATAGAAACTACCAATATTTTCAATTGAAACTTCGTATCCATCTCCAACCTGCAGATTATCATCCCCTCTGTATGGTGAATGAATGGACAGATTGCTAAAGTCATTTGTGATGTGATGAGTTGCCCCAGAATCAACAATCCACTGCCCTTGTTATGTTCGAACATTATAGTCACCTAGAGCACGGTTTATGCACTGGACTAACTGCGTAGTCCTGGTTTGATGCTTGATAGGCTTCCCGTGCAGCAGCCAACAGGTCTTGGTAGTGTGACGATGCTTGTCACAGTATTGGCAGATGACGTCTTGTTGCTCGAACATTCCAAGCGCGTTAAAAAGGCTCACAGAAGTAGCATTGGGTACTGGTGTTCTACTTGATGTCGGACTGTGGTTGGGACGACCATAGCGCTTATGGAAGCCTGTACGCTGCTTGCATGAGACATGCACAGAAAGCACCTGAGCAACTTCTTCCAGCCTTGCCTGTCATTCCAGAAAGCCCTCAAAATCAACAAGCTTTTTGTGTAGATCATCCAAGCAGATCGGAGTCTCTCGAGCACAAATCGCAGCGCTAACATCTTTGAAATCAGTGGACAAACCATTCAAAGTATGGATTAGCAAATCCGTATCATCAATCGACGAACAGACAATTGCAATTTCATTTGCAATTCCTTTAACTTCCTTCAAATATTCGGAGATGTTTCTGCTTCCCTTCCGAATACAAATTAGTCTCTCTTTAAAAGACATGAGTCTCGATCGAGACTTTCCAGCATATGTCTTGGCAAGAAGCTCCCAGGCCTCGTTAGACGAATGAACAAAACTAAGAAGTGTTGCGATATTTGGAGCAACAATGGTCATCAAGGCATGAAGAACGAACTGATCTTGTCGAATCCATAGATCAAGTTCCGGTCCTGTGGTGACTGGACAAGGAATTGTTCCATCAATGTAACCTTTAACATTATATTCGATGAGCAGCGCACTGACCTGTACCCTCTAGGCAGGAAAGTTTGCACCAGTTAGTTTTAAACCAGACGAGAAACCTGTGTTGAACATGATCAGGTTTTGAGGTAAAGCAGCTTCAGTATTGACAGCGAGTGTAGCAGTAGGGGCAGATTCATTATCTTGAGACATTGTTGAGGTTTCGTTGTTGAATAAGCAAGAGCATAAGTGGCTTGGTTTTTAAAAAAATGATGCCATTAGGCTAGTCGCTCTAATACCATCAAAGGATACTAAATTGCCTGATGAAAATCCTATGATATTACGAGATGTACGTAAATATATAAAGAGTTACAAGGGTTTGTTGTAACAAACTAAGTACTGGAATATCTATTAGCTAGGAGCTAACAAACTGAAAGATATACATTGACTATTTCCTATTAAATTCAATGTTGTAATTTTAGAAAAATTAGTAGTTTATATCTTAATATTGTTAGAAGAAAGAATCATTTAACACATTAGAAATATCAGTAAATAAGAATTATATATTTCTTTACTTTAATTAAACATAATGCATTTAATACAAATTAGTAGAAGAAAAAGAGAAAATTTGGGTCAAATGTTTGAAAAAAAAGAGGATGTCATTCTCTTGAACAATAGTATCCTTAAAATTAAGATTATTTTATTTGATAAAAAGTTCAAAATTTCAAAGAATAATTATTGGTTAATATTACTAATAGTCAAAATAAAGTAAATTTGATAATATTGGGTTAAACCACAGCTAAAAACTAAAAAAAGTTTTGGTTTTTTAATTCTAAAAATCGAAAAAAAAAATTTATAAATTTGCTTCGATTTTTCTTGTGATTTGGTTTAGATTGAGTGATTGGTAGTCCGTGGGATGGGAAGGGAGGGGTAATTCTGGTAGTTAAGACAATTTGTTTGAAAAACAGTAGTAGGTAAGGTAGGCCTAGCCGTGGACGTACTTTATCTCCTGGGAACTGCTATAGCTTCGTCAGACTTTTCTATGGTACATCAAGTTTAGCTTGCACTTTCTCAATGTATTAATCGCATTTGGTACTTGGTGGGCAGCCAGTCTGCCATATTTAAAAGAAAACAGTGATAATCGGGACACCAGCTTTGCACTAACTTATACACGAGCACAGGCAAACGTATATACATTCAAGAAATTATAACGTATTCATAATTTGCTCTTTTTAATCAAGTAAATAATATTTTAAAATTCTTAAAAGTTGTTGTATGCTACCGTGAACCTTTACATCCATTTGGTATGTAAAGCACAGCAACTAGAGAAGGCGGCAACGGGTGCTTGCTACGTGGATTCCATTTTCCACCATGTGACGTCCTAAAAGATAGTTTAATATTATATAATCACTTTCTCAGAGAGTGGACTAACGAAAGCGATTTGTTGAATGTACTTAAGTGGAGATAGTCGACTTTTTTTAAGTTTTATATTGAATATCATTTCACATTATTATGATTATTTTCTTTTTTCACATAGCAATTTAAACTACCTTGACAATTATAAATTTTAGAAAATACGAATTATTTTAATGCTAGGATAATAAATAAAAAGAAAAAATATGATAATATGAGACAACAAAATTTTAATACGAAAGAGTTCTCATAATGTAAACGATAACGAATTTGAGATTGATGGAGAATATGAATAGAAATTTTAAGGGTAAATAAATTGCGTCATCTTAGCATCGATTGCTTGTGTCTGACAATGCAAAAGCATGTGAAATGAATTCTTACCAAACCTATCTCTTCTCCGACCGCGATGCGTACTACTCCAGATAACCAACCAATACTCTTTAAATACTAATCAAATCAAAGTTGGTAAGAGTACAAATTAATGGATACTAAGGTGGTTCTATACGTAACTGAAATCAACGACTGTGAAAGACATAAACAGCATAGAAACTAACCTAAACTCAGGCTGTGAACATCATTAAATTATCAGTCGATTAATCAATTGACATCCAAAAGCAAAATCACAACTAATCTATTTTAACTTGAAATTCATTTCGTATATTTTAAGAGGAAGTACTCATATATATAAAATAATAGTATAAACTAATTAATTGTTAAATTGAAACTAAAAAGTAGGGATTTAACTGAATCTAAATTATGAAAAATTAATAACTTAAAAATATGTTACAGTTATATATAATCCTAATAATTATAAAAAATTCTGACTGCCTTAATAAGAGTATTAGCCAGTTAATACTTCATAATTTTATATCTTTTTTCTCCTTAATGAAGAATATGGCAATTTTAACTTTTTTTGTTCAATCATATTGAATACGACTGTAAGCTATATCATATGCATCTTCCTTGTCATAATATGATTGAATTGGTTGTTTAGGTGGACAACCCAAATTTTATCGAGCAGTCTTAATTATAAAGTTTCACATAGTCCAAGTATTCTATCTTTAAATTCAACTTTTGCGCTTCTTTATGTAACAAGATTGCTACCTACCAATGAGATGTAAACTAAAGTTGAAAGTATGTCATCTATTACTCTAGCTTAATCAACATTTGTATAAGCATCTCTGTTTTGCCAATTTGTATTTTTGGTAAACAAAATTTCTTTTCTAGAAGTAGATTTCAATTACTTCAAAATTCATAAAATTACATTCATATATTGTTCTCCTAATTATGCATAAATTGGACAATAATGCTCAATGCATAAGCAAGATCAGGTCTTATCTATTCATTTATCAACAGGTACTTGGTTTGCTTCAACACATAACTTAAAACTTTCCTCAACTAGCATATTAGCCAGTTCATATACTAGTATTTTACAAAAAAAGTCCAATGTATACTTTCTTTGGAGTAGTAAATTCCTTTTCTTAATTTTGAAAGTTTGATCCTTAGGAAATATTTTGTTTATGTATTTGTCTATCTTTTCTTCCAACCATTTTCAAATTCTTTACCTTGTCCCCTTTTCTGAAAATTAAGTATGGTTTGAATTGCTTTCATAGGATCCAAAAGATATTATAGACTTTGCAAATCTTAGAAATCATGCTTTTAGGGAATGTTTCAACCTATATAATGATTTTTTTTTTGCAATCTGCAAACATTTCCATTCTACCTTATTTTTCTATACATCCCAGTGGAAGCTCTGTATAGACATCTTCAGGCAATTCCCCATATAAAAAAAACATTTTTTACATTAAATTATTGTAATGGCCAATCTAAATTTGTTGCTATAGACAACAATACTTTAATATTATTATTTTAGCTATAAGGAAAATATCTCTATATAATCAAATCTCGTAGGCTTGGGCATACCCTTTTGTCACCAATCTTGCTTTGAATCATTTAATTATGTCGTCTGCTTTATATTTTATGATGAAAATCCATCAATATTCTACTAGCCTTTTTCTTCTAAACAACCAACAAGCTCCCATGTTTTATTCCTTTACAAGGAGTTCATTTTCTCATTTATTAGAGCTCTTCAATTTGGACCAGTTGAAGCTTTTTACACACTGTTATGAATAGCTATGATAGATAATTGATTTACAAATAACTTATTTGATTATGACAAGTTATAATTTGATACAAAATGACTCTGTAACATTTAACTCTACTTGAAATTTCAAGTTTATAAGCGAGGTTAAGAATGCCTCTTTAGTAATCATTTTTTAGGTGGTTTAGGTTCTAAAATAGGAAGATCGTCAACAAAAAATTGGAGTGATATATTAGTTAGGGACTTAAACTCTTTGATTGATGGACTTCCATCTTTTGATTTAACCATTTTTTTCATGTGTTCAAGGGATCTTTTAGTTTAACTAAATTTTTATGCTCCAAGTGATCATTAACACCATCATTCAAAGTTTCATTACTTATATTCAAATCACTAACATTATGGTAAAAAAATTTGACACTAACCCTGAAATTGATAGTCTAAAGTTTGAAATTTCTTTTGGTTATGAAGCTCATACTCAAGAAAGGAATACGTTAAGTCTTTATGGAAAACTACATATGTTACTATGAACATACGTGAGTTAGAGGATGATAACATGTATATCCCTTTTGATTTATAAGCATATATTGGAAAACACAATGCAGGGATTGTGGAGTTAATTTGTTATGTTGATGTTTATAGATATGTATAAATACTGCACATCTAAAGACACAAGGAGATAAATTGGTACTAGTGGAGCAGTTGCATCCTTATTAAGAGCTTGTAGTGGTGTGAGAACTAATGAAGATTGAGGGAGTTTCTTTTATTAAATATCCTATAAAGGAAAGAGCTTCTTCCTAACAAGATAATGATATATAACTTGAAATAATAAGGCACGAAACACTTCCAATAAATGCCAATTTCTCTCGCAACCACCTATTTTATTGGGGTGTATCAATCCATATAGTATGATTAATAATTCCATATGCTTCCAAATAATGCTTCAATTCAGAATTATGATATTCTTCACCATTATTGCTATAAAGAACTTGAACATGTGCATTGTAATGAGTTTTAATGAATTTGTGAAAATATTAGAATAATAAATTCACTTTACTTTTATACTTCATTAACTGTAACCAAGTCATCTTGGTACAATCATCAAAAAAAAAGGAAGAAAAAAAAGAAAGATCTCCTAAGATTGGAATTTTAAGTAGACCTCACACATTAGAATAATCATAAATGTTAAATAACTTTTGATTAAATTTGAAGGAAATGAATTTTGATTAAACTTAATGGAAATGAATTCTAATGACTTCTTGCCAGTTCATAAATAACAAGACAGAAATTAGAGACATCAATCTTTTCAAATAAACTAGAAAACAATTTTTTGAAGTCATTGGTGTTGTAACCAGACTTTAGCTTGATTCTTTCCTATCTTAGAATCATCCATTACCAAAAATTAATGTAATTTGTAAAACTCGTTGATTGTAAGTACAATTAACACAAGTTTTGTAATGCTACAACCAATCATATGCTTTGTCTAAATATCCTTAAAAAGACAAAAGTTAGGCCAAAAATTACAATGCAATATAATACTATTGTTATTTAAGAAATAAATGAGACATTATAATCTAAAGATGGACAACCAAGACATAATCCAAATTCAAGGTATTAATTAGAGTTAAAGATCCTTCTAAGGTAATTGAAACCTTATTACCATTGGTAGTAAAAATAATTTCTATAAGGATTGTTTAAGTTTTGCAACTTGTCTAAAATCAAATGTTATATAGTTTAAACACCAAAATCAATTATCCATGCATTATTACAACATATGTGTAAAAACATTAAGAGTCTTACCACCATTGTTTGTAGTTGCTACTAATGTTGAAGTTACCTCAATACCATTGTATTTTTTGTTTGTTTCACTACCAGCACTAGTTAAATTTCTCTTAGATACCCTACAAGTTCATAGCAATAAATTTTTTATATGACTTGACTAGTCATTATGTTGATTTTCTTAACATTATATGTTGTCTTTGATTTGTGTCGAGTTATCATAGTTAGGACTTCATAATTTTTAGACTCCCCTTTTAATATTTCACAACGTACTGCCTCTTGTTGAATCTAGGCATATCATTATACTAGATTTAGAATTGAGTCCTTACAAAAAATCTCTCAATGAACATGTTTAAAATAATAATCCAATATAGTAACAAATATATGTACCCTTAATCTTTCAATAGAATTTCAGTATGTTGTGACATCTTCGGTATCATTCACAATAAGTTTATGTTGATGTTTCAATTCTTGAAAAACTTTTGTCAAACTATCTGCAGAAAAAAAAAATCTATTTTATTTTGTAATAACCGCTTTTTGGTTTAAAGCAAAAAGTTGTAACTTATCACTTCCATCTTAAAAAGCTTTGGATAGTGATCTTTAATTTTTACAAACAGTGGGCAAGCATAAGTATCACTTCATGATCTTTATATCCATACACATTCCACTTTTTTACTTTTTGATTTTTGATATACTACTTCTCCTGTCTATTATCTCATTATGTAGGTGGTTTTGTTTTACTATGAATATAAAAGAGTTTCTCTTCAGCAATATGTATCTTCATTAGTTATGACTAAACACCACAATTTGATTAAGTAAGAATAAAATATGCATTAAAAATACCTTTGAAGTGACTAAAAGTATGAAGTAATTTTGATATAGACGATTTAATAAAATTTCACTTATTTTTTAGAACTATTTATGCTTGCCAAAGAGAAATAGGGACAAAAGTGGGATTATGGTGGGATTAGCATCGGAATTAGCCACAACTTTTCCATATTAAACCACAATACACACCATGCTCATTACGTTAAGAAGAAACTTGCTTAAACCTTCGTTCACCTTGACACTCTCATGCTGCGCCAAGCTCCATGCTCTAACACTACCCTAGACTCTACGCTTAACACTACTTGCTTAAAGTGAGAACACTTGTTATTTCTAGATCGAGGTAAAAAAGAATTTGTTGCTCTCACCGCTCAAAGGCTCTAATACCAACTTAAAATTCATAAGAGAATACTCTAATTGAAGAGAATAAAGATTTAAAAGGAATTTGAAAAATTGAAGAATTCTTTGTGTTTTTCTTTGATGATTCAACTCAATGACTTTTAGCCATATTTATACAAGGGGCATATTAAATGGCCGTTAATTACAAGGATAGGTTACATGAGAGTTTATAACGTAAAACATGTGAGGCTAATTACAAAAGCTAAAATCAAGGATATAACGTTAAGTATAAAATTTGGGATGTGTTTTATGTGTTATTATCCCTCCGTAATCTACTTGGTGCAGTAATAATGAGCTTTTCCTGAGGTTTGTGAAAAGTCAATGAAGACAGTGCCTTAGTTATGATATCAACGATATAGTCAACAGGAGGAATATGTCTGATGTAGAGAGCCTTTTCTGCTACTAGATTATGAACAAAATGTATGTCAATTTCTATGTGTTTTGTTTTGGCATGAGAGACATGATCAGCAGCAAGGAAGGTAGCACCAAAATTATCACACCATAGGGTGGGGTGTAAATCAGATAAACTAATCTCACCAAACAGTGAGGTAATCCAACAAAATTTAGCAACAGCTAGTGCAGCACTACGATATTTAGCTCCGGTAACTGTTAGCTGCTTTTTGACACTTCAAAAGATGAGGTTAAATCCAAGAAAGATACAGTAAGTAGTGAGGTTAAGGGTAGTGGCCTTAGTGAGATGTAGTCCATAAGATGACGTGGCCAGCAAGTAGTCTATAAAATGATGTGGCCTGTTTAACTGCAGTCTAGTGGGCATCAATAGGATAACGTAAGAATTGAGACACCTTATTGACAGTAATTTGGATATCAGGGCGAGTGAGGCAAAGGTATTGAAGTTCTCCTACTGTACTTTTATATTCAATGGGATTAAAAAGAGGCGTACAATGGTTTTTAGAGAGGGGTAAGGTGAGTGTGATAAGTGCTAGAGAAAAGCTCTAAAGGCAATCATCTTTAGCACTTATTGTACAAATATTTATGATTAATAAAAAGACATTTTTGTTAATTTCATGTTCATGTTCCTTATGAATTGATAATGATCTTAAATCGAATTAATGAAGTCCTTGATACATTACATAACATGAAGGAAATCATGATGAGATCATGATAATGAGATTCCTATCACGTGTAATTATGTTAGTATCTAAATTATCCCTAGTCATAGGATTAATAAGACATGACATTATTCATTCGGATAAACTAACACATGTTTTACTCCTTAATTGAATCAAGCTGTGGATCTCATAAGATGTAGTATGAGTTGTTTAGAGTTAACATGTGGATAATTACTAAAAGTAGTATGTACATTGGCTGACCTGTAATGAGACAATCATATGGATAATCTATTCTAGCGTCAATGATAATCTTGTCATAGCAATGGTGCAAATATCCTTAGACTTGACGCGCTTAAGGATATCTTGGATACTGATCTTGTACTTTGACTCATTCCTCCTTGTCTCTCAGAGGTTACTCATAGGGTGATGATTAGGTACAACTTAAGGTATTCGAAGGTAATTGAGTAGCTAATAAAGGATTCACCACTCCTGATAGAAGGAGATGATACCCATGACCTCTTGTTGGGGTCATTACTCGAGAATCTCTAGCCATAATAGAAATGTTGTGAAGATAGTCTTCAATGACATATCTAATTGAGTAATGAGCCTTGGGGATAAGAACTAACATCACTTGGGCTAGATGTAACGTAGTCAGTCTAGTAGGAGTTAGCATTTTAACTATGCTCTGAACCAAGTGGGGTTATAGATGGTAAAAGGAAGAATTGCACGGGAATATTGTATATGGAAGGGTTCGTAGTCAAACTACTGACTTTCCAATCAATTGGGGGTCATGATGTGTTGCTAGATGCCGCTCATGAATTGCTTGAATTAAGTGTTAATTCAAGTGGCCAATATAACCAGGAACCTAATGGGTTACACGCATTGGAGATGCTAAAAATGAGTAAAATTGGTTTGGATAGTGATCCAAGATATGAGAAAATATTTCGGGATTGTATCGCGATATGATCGTGGTAAGAAACGTTGCAGAGGAATGAAAGAAAGCAAGTGTTGCATGGCTACCAACGTGGAATTTTTCCAGATGTCAACAAACGTTTCAAGCCAAATTAAGTGGCATTCATGGCCATTTAGTCCCATTATTCCTCCATTCATGATGGGGGGTTAGAGGAGGCCAAAAGTTGGTAGAAACTCACTTATCTTCGTTTATATTATTGTCAAAAAAACTAGTGAGAAATGTGAAGAGTTCATCTTATACACACTTATTCTCTAAACTATTCTCTTATGAACATACATCAAAGCTAGCATTTTGTGTGTGTTTTAACCATTCTTCCTAAGAGGTTTCAAGCTTTGCTCTTCGTGTGGTTATCATTAGGGACATCATCCTTTGAGGTTTCAAGCTTTGCTCTTCATATGGATATCATTAAAGACATCCTCCTTTGGTCATTGTGGTTTATGACAACTTGAAGAGGTGAAGACAACGAAGAACGAAGGAGTTAGTGAGGTACACATCTTAAGTTCATTTTTTTACTACATCTAATGGCATATGTATGATTCTATATTTTCTGGGTTTCGTTTTTTCTGCTGCATATTTTATGATATGTGATGCATAATCAAAACCTTACAATAGGTGTGGGCACAAATTTGGAGGAATCAAAATTAGTGTGGGCGAGAAGGTCATGAGTGTATTTTGTTTGGGTTAGAAGAAGGCCAATAGGTGTGGGTTTTGCTTCAGTACCAAGGAAGTAGTGAAGTTAATAGGGTGGGATGTGGAGGAGTTTCAGGAGATAGGAGGTTAATAGGAAGATGTATTTGAATTTTTGTGGATGAGGAAGATGTGGAAGTAGAAGGAAAGGTTTTAAAGGATGCATGAAGGAAGTCTGTTTCAAGAAAGTGAACATGGCAGAACATTTAAACTTTTGAAGTATGAGGGTCAAAGTATTGATTTCCTTTATATTGAAACGAAAATCCAAGAAAAATACAAGAGGTAGTTTTGTGGAAAAGTTTATCAGTACGGATAGAACCAAGGAAAGGAAAACATGTGCATCCAAAGACTCGAAGGTGGGAATAATTTGGTTTTGTGAGAAAGAGGAATTCATGAGGGGATTTAGGTTTAAGGTTAGGAGAAGGTAAGAGATTAATTAGGAAAACAACAGTGAAGAAAGTTTCAAACCAAAGTGATTTGGGAAGATGGGCATGAAGAAGTAGGATGAGATTGGTTTTAGTGATGTTTTGAATTTTGCGTTCATTAATATCATTTTGTTGAGGTGTGTGGGGGTAAGAAATTCGGTAGGTAATGCCATGACAGGTTAAAAAGGTAGCGAAGGATCCTTGAGTGAGTTCACGTGCGCCATCACATTGGAATGTTTTAATGGTTATGGAGAAGAGGTTTTTAGCTGTAGTTTTGAATTAGCAAAATAATCAATATCTTGGGATTTGTGAGTGAGTGGGAAGATCCAGGTAAGCCGATTAAAATCATCAATAAAAATTATAAAATAACGACAACCAGAGAGTGAAAGAGAAGGAGATGGACCCCAAATATTATAGTGAATGAGTTCTAAAACTGTTTTTGAAACACAAGAAGATAATGAAAAGGGTATTCTAGTACTTTTCCTTTAAAGACAGTAAATACAAAACTTTATTACGTGAGAACTAATAGGTAGATTACTAGACATACTAGAAAAGGGAGATTGACACGAATGACTAAGGCGTTGGTGCCATAAATCGGACAAGACGAGGCATGTAAAGAATGCGACAAGATTAGTAAAGCGTGGGGGGATCTTGAGTGGATAGAGATCATTGTGGATTTTTCCCGCGAGAAGCGGTATATTGGTGTTGAAGTCCTTCACAACATAACCAAAAGGGTTAAATTAAAAAAGGCAAGAATTGTCTTTCACAAATTTTGCAGCAAATAAAAGATTGGTAGTTAGTTGTCGTACAATTAAGATACTTTTAAAGGTGACTGGGCCGATGGGTGGGTGTAATGATAGTGTACCAGTGGAAGAAATGGGAAGAGTATTAGCATTAGCAACAAGCACACGGTTATCACTGTTATACAACATCACAGATTCTACAAGTTGAGGATCATGAGTCATGAGGGCAGATGCACAAGTGTTAGGTAACCATTCAGATATAGTGGTAAAGGTAAGATGAGGCATATCAAGTTAAGATTGAAGATTCATGATAAAGGAAGTAGTTTGAAGAGAGTTAGCATGAGTGGGAGGTGTGAGTTGATTATTTTTGGAAGGAGCATATCGAAAGCGACAAGTTGTAGCAATATGATTGTATTTTTTTTCAAATTTGGCATTTAGGAGGGGGTCTATTGTAAGTCGGCCTAAAGAATTGTGTTGGGTAAGAGGGTGGAGTGAGTTTGGTCTGAATGAGGAGTGTAGGTTAAATGGAGTTGTATATAATTGGGTTGGGCCTGCTGGTGTTGCATAGATCTAGTTTACTAAGTGTTGAAAAGGGCTTCATACCCAAATTGAAATGAAGTGTCTCTAGCTCCTTTGTTCCAAGATTGACCACGACTACCACTATTACAACCATAGGGTTGGTTGGAGAAGAAAACGAGTAGCAAAGGTAGTAGCGGCAGAAGGTGTGGCTATAGAGTGGAAGGACGTGGGTCTTTGTTCTTGCACAAGAAGTTTGGCTCAAAGATCAACAAAAGTGGGCGGGATTTGAAGATAGTCCGCAACAGTAATGAAAGCTTCATAATCAACGAAGAGGCCATTAAGGGTGAAGACAACTAGGACTTTGTCATCTACACGGTCTTTAATAATAGCTAGTTCTTCGGCAATTGTTGAGATTTGAGAAATATATTCAAAGATAGACAGGTGTCCTTTATGTATGATATGAAGGCCGCTACAAAGAAATGATCGACGTGTAGTAGATTGTTGGAGAAAATGCTTCTCTAATGTACTCCAAAGTTCAAAGATGTCTTGCATCCAAGAGCTAGTGAGGCCAAAGAGGGGGGCATGGTGTCCACAATACAACAATAGACAAGACAATCTTTTTGTTGCCATTCAAGAAATTGAGTTGAAGGTTCTTCAATGAAAGAGATTGGAGGTGGAATAATGCCAATGACATAGCCAAACAAGTTACAAGTAAGTAAAATAAATTCAACTTGGTTTTTCCATATCAAATAGTTGCTTGAATCATGAGAAATGGTGACAAATAATGTAATATTGTGAATTGGAATTGGTGTTGATGAACTACCAGAAGTTCTTATTGATGAATTGGTAGTAGCCATTTTGTATTTTGGTATTTGTGAGCTATGTGGTATTGAATTGAGTAGTTGAAGCTATTCGACATGATAGTGTTGATTACAAAGTTTGAAAGAAAAGAATTTTGAGAGTGGGCTTTGATACCATGAAGAGAATAAAGAGATGAAAGAAATTTAAAAAACTAAAAAATTCTTTGTGTATTCAACTTAATGACTTTTAGCCATATTTATACAAGAACAATATTAAATGACTGCTAATTACAAGGATAAGTTATATGAGAGTTTATCAGGTTAATTTATGACATAAAACATGTGAGGCTAATTACAAGAGCTAAAATCAAGGATATACTATTAAGCATAAAATTTGGAGTTTGTTTTATGTGTTATTGCTATTATGGCGTCTATTTTAAGTGGAATTATATATACATAAACATATATATGATGAGAATAAAAATTAATTAATTGATAATTTACAACTAATCCATTTTAACTCCTCCTTAATTTAGAAAACAGAAAATTTCCAATTACAAAAATTAACATGATTATTGTAAATAAAGCTTTAGTATAAATTGTTGATCACATTTTTAACTGAAATTTAGAAAAGTAAAAATATTAAACTCTTACAAAAGAAATAATTTAATTTTGAAAATTTAATTGAATAAATAGTCTACCACATTTTAATAATTTACTGAACATAAAACAGATATAATAATAAATCAGAACTTTGATTGTACTTGTAATCAGAATACGTCTCGATGCAGATCACTGGATGGGAGGCACAGCGCTATCGGTGGTCCCATACTATACGACACGGTTTGAGCTGCGCACCTCTAAGTCACGCACATCTAAGCAATCAACACCAACTTTGAAAGATGTACGACATTTGTCCCCAAATACTCCCACGCGCTCTCTTGTGGAGTGCGCCACGCCTTCCCAGAGTCAGCAGAATGACCACGTGGGAGGATATCATGCTTGTAAATTGATCATATTAAACTTGAGATGTTCTTATGCCAATTTGCAGGTCAACATAAAGCATTACCAACTTTGGTGAAAATGTTGAATCAAACAGAAAGAGTTGGTAAGGACTACCTAAATCCACCAACCCAATCTTTGGGCGTTCTGTTCAATTCCTTACCTTGTCATTGAAGTTTCTCAAACCACCAACCACTGACTGCTACACATAACTACACCGCTCACTATTCTTTATTTTAATATCTCGAATTTGCCTATTAGATCAGAAATAGAAGGATAAAATTGAACCTTTCTAAAATCTGTATTTAGCGAAATTATTACCGAACTTTTTAAATAATACGTGGGGATAGTTAAGACATGAGTTCAATTTAGGAAAGATTTATGTTTGTTAGGTATGGACTTTGGAGTATGAGATTAATATTATATTTGACAAGTAGATATTATGACATTTTTATTCTGCTACAGCTATTACCAGCTTACACCAACTTTTAATTGTTTTCTTGTTTTAATGCTTTGAAGTCATTAAAATAACGAGTCAACTTTTTTCTTCTACTACGTCCATTGATCATCAGAATTTGACATTTTAGGTTTCCTCTTACTTCAGATCCAAAATTGGCATAAGAAAAAGAAACAACATATAACAATTTAGGAAGACTACACATGGAATCTCTAACTTATCAATTATTAGGTTTTAACAGGATGCTTCTTTGATATTTGTATTATGAATGTTCTCATTTTATTTCGTATTAAGCGAAGGTGCGAATGAATTCTATTACTACGATACAACAATATATTACCCTAGAAAAGCTACGAATTTCCCTTCATCTTCATGCTTAAATCATCATTTCATCACCTAAGCGTCATTTCGAGGTTCTACGCTCAAAGACCTTTTGAGTGCTTGTTTAAAATGCGTTATTCTCATCGATGAGCTTTAACTTTTGACTTTTACAGGAGCAGAAGTAGAAAGGATAATTCTTGGACTCAAAAGGTTGAGCCCCAATCTCAAGGACCCCCAGTTGCAGACCGGACCATCGCTGGAGGATTGAATCACGGTTTGATCCCAGCCAGCTTCTCAGGAAGGCGGCCCAGTATTCGGTGCTCACAAGGAGTCACCACATTAGATGAACTCCCACACTGCCGCTGCCGAGACTTGAACCTGAGATCTTAGACTCAGTTTCCTTCTCAATGACCAACTGAGCTACCCGCGCGGGTAGAAAGGATAATTCTAAATGGACATCAACACTCGAACGACCACATAATTGTTATCTGTGATGCTGGGTGGAAACCGGGATCTAGGTGTGGGGACGGGTGTCCAATGGGTTGGTTGCATACTCACAATTATCCTTTGATACAACATTGTCCTGGTAAATATGTGGTAGAATTTTCCCGGTTCCAGCCGCTAGTTGACATCCGGCTAAATATTGAGGTCATTGGGATCTTGATGATTCTTATTGTCAGGAATCCCACATCGGACAATTATGAAAGCTTTCAACGATTTATAATAATGTACAAACCTCTCCATTTTGAGCTAGCTTTTGGGGGTGAGTTAGGTACTTCTAACATGGTATCAGAGCCAGTTTGTCTCGATGGTTTGGGGCGGTGCCCGGTTATGTCCCTTTACCCAATATATCCATCAGATGTCTAGTCCTGCTCTGGACTGAAGGGGGTGTGTCAGGAATCCCACATCGGACAACTATGAAAGCTTTCAACAAT
>JANKOD010000002.1:9116482-9134640 GCA_026284645.1 Erythroxylum acuminatum | reverse complement strand
CCAACCAGAGCAGCACACTTTTGTGCCTTTGATTGCTAAGATTTAACACCCCCCCCCCCTTATAAATGTTAATAAGCACTAAGAAGTAGACTTGCTCGAATCCATATCCCGCTGATGTATCAACTTTTGTGTAGCAATCTAACACAGGTAGTCTAAGACGAAAGCAGAAATACACTCTAAAAATACCTTTAAGATACGTAATAATCCATTTCACTGTCTCCTTATGACATCTTCACAACTGGAGAGAAAATATCATCAAACTCAGCAGATTTCCTTGGTCAAAGCCTTTTACAATAATCCTTACTTTGTACCGAGGTGGAGAGCCATCTTCTCCAATTTTTAATTTGAACACCTATTTATTCTCAAGTGCTCTCTTGTCCTTAGATAACTTTAACCAATTTATAAGTATGGTTCTTATACAAAGACTTCATCTTTTCTTATATAGCATTGTGCCATTCCTTACTATGAATATCTAGTATAGCTTCCTTACAGTTCTCTAGCCCTCCCTCATCACTCAATAGAGTAGAGCCATTAGTTAGATATTTAAAAGAAGATTGTCTCTATCTAGTGGACTTCTTAAATTAAAGTTTTCATTATGTAGTGGGCTCTTGTACTAGTAGGACTTTATTTTTCATCATTACCATCATTGTCATCATGACCATCTTCCTAGACATCTTCTTGTTGTTTTCTTTGGATAGCATATAGAAAAAGTGGATCTCGGTTAACTGTGAAAGGTAGAGAAGACTATGGTTATTGTGGCTTCTTATAGCCTTTAACGGTCTTATCTTTAATAAATAAAACATCTCAACTTTTGACCACTTTTTTACCAACTAAGTTCCACAATTTGTATCCAATTTCATCTTCTGAGTACCCAAGGAAGATATATGTGTTTGACTTACTATCAAACTTGGATCTCTCAGCTTTGGGAATGTGAATATATGTTAAACATTTAAAGACTTTCATATGGCTGTAAGAAACATCTCTATCGATATACAATTTCTTTGTAACATCACCAATAGTTGCCCTTGAAGGAGATTGATTGATGAGTTATACCACTATTTGCATTGGGTTTGCTCAATAGGACTTTGACACCTTTGTTTACGAGAGCACACATCAAATTCTTTCTTTAATGGTTTTATTTAATCTCTCTGCTACCTCATTTAACTGAGGTGTCTTCTCAAGCTTGATACCTTAGGCTTTGCATTATGCCTCAAATGGCTTTCTTTATGCTCCATTATCGTTAACTATAACACATTTGAGCTTCTGGCCTATTTTCCTCTCAAATATGGCTTGGAACTCTTTAAATGTCGATAATACCTAATCTATAGTTTTCAACATAAAAATTCAAAATTTTCTAGAGAAGTCATTAAGAAAAGTAACAAAATATAGTGCACCATAATATGAGTTCACATTTATAAGCTAAACATTTAGTATACACAAGATCTAATAGATGCTTTCTTCTAGATGAGGGATGAGAACAAAATGATACCCTAAGATGTTTTCCACCTAAACAATCAATATAAGTTGTACATCAAGCAAGAATTGTTTCTTGATAAGGACATTCATACCTTGTTCACTTATGTGACAAAGTCTTTTGTTCCATAACTTATTAGAGGAATTATCAATCATATTGGCATCTCCTTAACACCACTTTGCTTGCATCATATACAAGGATTTCTACTTAGTTACTTGGGCCACTATTAAGCTCCCCTTTGAGAATTTCCATTTTCTCTTTGAATTTTCTGAAGAAGCCATCTTTATCAAGCACACATGTTGATAAATGGATTTCTCTATGCCCACAATCTTAGATAAGCATCATTCTTCTCATAAAGCCATAGTCACTACTATTGTAGGATGAGAAGTACTCTTGATGTAAAGTGAGATGATATTAGGCACCTAAATTAACCATCAAAGGGTAGTCATCACAAGTAAGGTTTAAGTAATCTTAATCACTAATAAAAAACAATTATTCATAACTAATATCAATTGTTATGGTGTTTTGTCATCTAATTGTTATGGTATTTTGTCATCTTTTTCATTCTTCTCTTTAGACAAATCATTTTTTCTCTTTTCATAATATTTTTGGATATGGCTTGGCCTGTCATAGTAGTGGCAAATGATCTTACTTTTAGATTTCGATCTCCCCCTAAACTTGTCTCTATTGTGGGGTTTCAACTCTTGTTTCTAGCTCATGTTAGATTCTTGTGTTATATTAACCTCAAAGTGGTGGAAGGCACCTATCTCTTTTCTTCAAGTCTCTCCATTTAGTAGACTAGCTTTGGCAATTTCTATTGTCAACTTGTTCCCTATAGCAAAATTGTTAAACTACACAACAAGGTGTCCCAATTTCTAGCAATAAGTAAAGTATTAGCAAAGCATGTAACTCATCATTAAGAGACCTTTTCATAGAAGATAATTGATTAGTCAAGCTTTAAAAATCATTCAAACGTGCTAAGTTTCCTCATGAATGGTAGTTTGTTCAAGCATTCTTTCTTTTAAACATGGCCTTGAATTTCCCCTATAATTCATAATCATTTGTGTCATTGGCAATATGATGGAGGATACTCATATCAATAAATTATCTAATTGTTCTAATGGCATTTGGGTTCAAAATTTTTCTATCACTTTCTAAAACATTGATTGGTATTGGTTGTTACAAAATTAGCTCATATAAATCTTGTATATGAAGAATGTATTCCATTTGGTTTTTCATATGGAGTAATTCACAAAGTTTAAATAAACTATTCCTTGCATACCGCTCTTATCTTCTTTCTTAACCAACAAACCAATCTATACTAATTGTAAAACAAAGCTTTAATACCAATGTGTTGAGGAAAGGGGCCACAATATATAAAAGTGATAACTAAAAGCAGCAAACAACTATAATCTTTTCTTGGGTTATATTAGAAAATGGATAATTAATACCAATAAAGAATCAAAACAATAAAAGTGAAATAAAATCAGTCCACCATACAAAGAGATATAAGAAAATCTCGGTGTAGAGAAAAAACCATGGGATCGTTTACAAATGGCACCAAAATTTTTATTAATCAATAAGAAATAAGTGGATACCATGAATTGTTCCTCCAAAGCTTAACTAAGGCAAATACAATCATCAACGATGAACATTAACATAATAATTCTAAACAATCGCCATCTAAATGGGTCGCAAGTATAAATTTTGTATACAAAGAGATCTAAACAAAGAATACCAGCTTAGAGAGTTCAAAACGAAAATTTGATCAATGAATATGAAGAGGTAAATTTCAAGAATAGCATACCAAAGTTTACGATAATTAGAAATTGTTTGATCGTTGATTATATTTAGAGAAAATTATCCTACATGTTTTTTTCTATCTTTTTTCTTCACTCTCTTTCTTGTCTATTATAACTTATAATTTGCCAAGAAAATTTCTGACCCGTTATATACATTTTGTCATTTCCATTTTATCCTCAATAAGATATTTTAAATAGGAATAAAGTGAATACTTCAAAATTCTTATCACAATAATATTATATAAAAGTAATTTAAAATGTTATGTCAACTGTTCTTCCAAATAGGAAGGATTCACAACACTATCTTACGACAAGGTGAAAATTGAAAACGATCTAGAAGGGGGGTTAAATAGATCTTTTAATTTTTTTCTCGAAGTACTACAAAACAAAGAGTTAAACACACAAAATAAACAAACAAATTGAAATGTAAAAGAATAGAGAAGAGAGGCAAACACAGTGCTTATAGAGGTTCTATGCTCATGACCTACGTCCTCTACCTAAGCTCCTACTTAGGATTTTGTCAAAACTCTTTACTACACACTTTTTAGTTCAGTGTGAACTCTTCCAACTTCACTTGACTTCCGGCTCAAGCTACACCTTACAAATGATTTGTTTTTCGGCACAAATCCTACCTCCCAAGTGATTTTCCCCTAATCACTCAACTCACAATAACAATGATAGAAATAAAGTAGTAAAGCTCAATACAACTGATTACAATTAGAACATGCTAGGAGCAAAATGCGAGCAATGTGAAGATAATTTTGAACTATAGTAAGTTTGCTTCGATTTGGACTTGTGTAATTGATCTTTTGAAGTTCTGTCCTTTATTTGTAGGCTTCAAGATGTTTTTAGATGTTGTAGAACTCTCATAGCCGTTGTAGAACGCTCCTAGCCGTTGTAGAAGATTTTCTCCCGTTTGAAATCAATTGACTCAGTTAGATTATGTTCAGCTGCAACTGATAGTCGACTAGTCGGTGTGTGATATTCAACTAGTACATTATGGTCAACTTGTCTTCAAAGAATTAGTCGACTAGTACTAATGTTTTTTATAAGCTTTTCTGCTCCGCTCTTCGAATAGTCGACTAATAGGCTGATAGTCGACTAGTCCATTTAACCAACTGACAGGTCTGTTGTCAATAGTCAACTTGCAACATGTTGGTCGACTTGTCTCAAGCTCCAATTGACAGATCTTATTGTTAATAGTCGACTTGCAACATGCTGGTCGACTAGTGCTGGCTCCAACAGACAGATCTGACATAATATTCAATCATTCTTTGTTGAGATACTGATTTTAATTCTTCATCCACGATCTTAACACTGATACTCATTATTGCAATCTTGATTTAAAATTCATCTGATTTAGATAATCAACCTGTGCCATCATAATTCAACAAGTGTACTACTGTTTTAATCCAAATACCTTAAATTATTTCTTAACTAATTCTTTAAGTTTTATTATTATCAAAACATAGAAGGATTTAATTTTGTTAACCTCCATTGATCCAACAAAAATTCTTTATTATAGGTTCAGAGCAGTAATCGACGGTGTACACAGTCGAAGCTAAGGATAAGTTTCCCCAGCTTACGAGCTTTGCCAAATGTAATTCACTGCACTCTTTAACATTGCTTTTCATAAATACTTTACCATTACATATTGGAATTCCACTATGCTGCACAATTCATGATAATTTCCTCTGCACTTTTTCTTAAGGGATTACGTCAGACAAGCCAACTGCAGTTCAGACAGCAATGAAAAATCCTCTCAAAGGCATTTAGAAGGTATCAATAGTGGGCTTGGAATCAATCCATCAAAATGGCTACCGACAGTCTCTGGTCTATCAACCACGAGCATAATAAAGGTTAATACTATAGCATAAACCATAAATATTTGTAGACCACATTGGGTCATTATATAGTTACTTGCTGATTAAAATCTTTGTTTCACAAATTCCAACTATTATTAGGCTTTTTGGGGAGTTGAGTCCAGATCTTTCAAATACTTTCTACACTTCCTCTCCTGTCAAACTATGCAAACTTAAATAACATATCAAAATGTAATTCTTGTATACAATTTTAATGAATTAGATTATGTATAATTAATTACACGACATAAAAATAAAAGTACATGTTTGCTATATTATAAATTTTTGGAAATAATAAAATTATATTTTTCACATTTAATTTATAATAATAATCTTTTCTATTATATATAAAGGAAATTAAGTGTAGACTTGTAATTTTAAAAGACGTCTGTTGGTTGTATGTCTTTTGGTTTTAGCATTAGTAACCTTCGCGCCTCCAACGACGATACGAGCTCTGAAGATGTTATCGATGACGCCGGTGATAGAGTATAGATTTCCTATCCTTCAAGACAGTGGTGGAGGGGTGCTGATGATGATGCAAGACGTACACTCCCTGGCATCTGCTGACAACTCTGCGGTCTCGAACATCCTGACAAGCCCGCAAAGACATCTGCTAGGCGTCACTTACCTGACGTTTCCTGATTTCTGCAATCTTTATCATCAGTCTTATTACTATTATTCTTCTTCTTATTATTATTATCTATATTTTTACTATTATTATATTTTAATCTTATTTTTTATTTTTTATTATTCTTATTATTTTTTATTTTAGTCTTTTTTATTAATTATTATATTCATTATATACCTTTCCTACTGTATTCTTTACGTATTTACTCTTTTAACCTGTTTCATTATTATCCTTGTTACATTTGCATATGGGTCTACTGGAAACAGCTTCTCTACATTGTAGGGACAAGGCTGTGTACTATCAGGCCCCTGCTTCAATGTGGGAATTAGGGGTATGATGATAATGATGATGATGATGTTTAAATTAAAGTAATTTTTAAAATTTTATTGGGAGTCTTTATTACATAATAAATAGAGAAATTACTATATATATATTTCAAATATCCTATGTCCTTAAAAATTAAAATTATATATATCATTTATATTTAAGTATATACGTTAATCATAATATCACTAAATTTACCACTTTATAATATTTTTTAACCTTCCAATCACTTAATATTGTTAGTTATTCAATGAGATTACAATATCTATATGTCTTAAGGATAAGATATCTATGTAATAAATACAGGAATTATCACTTGTCAAATTCCAAAAAAGTTAACTCTACTTCATTTGTATATATACAGATTGAAAGACTTTTAATTTATCGTCAATTATCATGAAAATTACGGAATTGACATTAAGTCTATCTTATTTACATAGGTTTAGTGGATAGAACGATAAAAATATAAACTTTAGAATATTATATGGTCTTTATCCTTTTTTTTCTCTCACGAGGTGTCCTAGGCGGGTCTTAACTATGGGAAGACACTTTTAAGCCAGTCACACCCAGACTAATTCCCGCTCAAGCTGGGTAGGTCCATTGCGGGAGGCGAAACTCTGACCTCAAATTTTAAACGGCTGCATACGCGAAGAAGTTCGAACCCACGACCTCACTTAAGCCATGCGCGTTGAGGTTATATGGTCTTTATCCTTATCATGAATAACACTCACTCTTTTACTATACGTAGAATTATCTTTTTTCTTGGGAAACCAAAACAAACTGCAGTCAACAAGTATTTTGAGAGCAGATGATTGATAACTACCTTAGTGCTGGCAGAAATATATATATATATAGATACAGTAACCGCCTATCAGAAAACAGCGAGATCAATCACCAAGACACTGTATTCGAAACCAGAGAATCAATGTTGTCACTATAAAAGAAAAACGTATTGAATTAGTCCATTGTCGTATTTATGCAATTCCATTGGTTGTTGGCTCATTCGTCTACACCAAGACGCAAACCAGAATTGAAGAAATGTCGACAGCTGGACGTGGACTCACGTGGATAAAAAAGACATTTGTGAAAAAAGGAAGAAAGCCCAACACAGATCCTATTCAGCATTCTAAGTGACAGTTGTATAATGTCATGCCAGTCGACCAAGACAAGACTAATATTCAGCCATTTGGTCTTTCTTATCTTTGGCTGTCACTTTTGCCCCTTTTACCCTTCTTATCTACGTCTCTCATTATCGCATAGTTGAGTGAAGCTGTCGCATTCAATCTAACTTAATCACACTACCAATTACATCATCTGTTGCTTGTGTTAGGGAAAGTAGTGAATAATTGTTTAATTGTGTTTAGGCGTCTCGTCTTTTCTTCCCGTGAACCGTGATGGCTTCTTTCTACCCACAAAACGCAATGCAACTTAGCTTCTTCACCGTGTGTAGTGTAGTTATAGCCAACGAATTCCCTTATCGTGCAATGATAATTCAAATTAATATAATTTACACCCAATCCCGTTTATCCAATTTAAAATAGCCAACGGGAAAAGGACACTAGTGAAACATTTGATATTTCGTAATTCATATATCCAAGGAAGGGTAAAATAGACAATCAGGAACAAACCCAAGGGCATTTAATGCCGCCTCACATTCTTCTCTTTTAAGTACAGTTCCCGTCAGCTCCCGGCTTCCTTTTTCCTGTAATGCCCTTTACTCTATCCCTCATAAAACTCCTCTCTTTCTGCCTCCATTTTTCTTCCAAAATAACTCTAAAATGCAGGTGACTGAGGTTAGTGCGGTTTGATACTTTTATGAAAAAGATATTCGTGAATTCATGTTTAAATTTTAAATTTTAGTTTTTTTTTTTTTTTTTTTTGTAGACGAGAACGGTTCAAGTGAGTCATGTGTCAGATCTAGCCAGCGAAAGAGAGATTCACGAGTTTTTCTCTTTTTCTGGAGAAATCGAACATATTCAGATCCTACGGTGCGTTTGATTTTTTTCTGTTCGCTTACGTTTATGCATGTTACTTTAGCTGTGAAATTGCTATGTAATGGGCTTGCTATTTGTTTGGCTGCCAAGAAAGTGCGAATAAATTCAGCAAGTACTGGATCTTGTGTTGCATTCCTATATTTTGTTTTGGTAGCTGCATTTGGATCCTACCAGGATAATTTTTTCCTTTAAAACTAGTAGTAATTGGTCCTCTTTTTTTGGTATCTTTCGGGAAACGTTAAGTAGAATATTCTTTTTCCAGTTTTCGCTAGTTAAGTGCAGAAAAGGGAGGGAGGAACTGAAGTTAAAATGTAATTTTTGGATAAAGGGAAAATGAAGTTGGAGTTTTAATTTTATATTGGCTATGTTATGATGCTGATACATGTTTCATTTTATGCGTTGTTGCAGGGATGGGCAATCTAAGATTGCATTTGTTACGTTCAAAGATCCTAGAGCGTTGGAGATTGCCTTGTTGTTATCAGTGAGTGTGCATTTCAATTTTTTTTCTTTTTTCCCTTTTCGTTCTTTCTTATGTTATTTGTCGTCTACTTGAAACTTTTTGCAATCCTGAAAATAAGTTTGGGTTGTGCTTTTTGGTTTGTTGAATGGACTATAAGCGAATTCTAAATATCTTATGTTTTAGCTCCGAGCTTAAGCAATTGGTGGGTTTATCTTTAACTGTATACCTTCCTTCAGCCGCCCACTTTCCTTTCTCTGTTGTCTATCATAGCTTAGCAGCTTCACTTTTTTTTTCTTTCTTCATATTTCTTTTCTTATTAAATGAATATCTTGTAAGACTTCTCTTGGGGTGTGTTTGAAGTTTGAAATAAAGGATGAAAAACTTTATTACGTTGCATTTTCTTGCAATCTAGCTGAACTGGATTTCAGATACCTGTGATTTTTTTTTTTTTTGTAGGGGTAAAATGTTTAATAACACTGGAATAAGAACATATTGTAAATCTTGGAGGTCCACATTTAGAAGCAGTCTCTTGTCAAGATATTGGTGCCTCGTCAAAGGATTATTGAATCTTTTAAACTACAGTTATTTGTTTGTATAGGATATTATCAATAATTATGCACGTCAAAACTGTAGAAGTGAAACTTGTATGGATATTTTGCAGGGAGCTACAATAGTAGACCAGATAGTTAGTATAATTCCTGCAGAAAATTACGTAATGAAGTGCGAGTTGCAAGTAAGTTATGAAATGTTTCTGCAGTTTCCTCTTGGCAAATAATCTTTATCTAATATTGATATTATCATTTGTAATTTATGCAGGACGTTAGGAGAGAGGACAATGCAGTATCTGTCACAAACGCTGATACCTTTTCACCAAATGATGAGGTAGCCAAAAACACCATTGCTAATCAATCTTTTTCTACATTTAATGTTCTCTTGACCTGTACAATCCATGGTAGTCATTAACCCAAATTATGCAAAAAGTATTTGTACTAAGGTTTTTTCTTTCTTTTTTTACTCTATCCCTGATAAACTTCTCTTTCTGCCTCCATTTTTCTTCCAAAATAACACTAAAATGCAAATGACTGAGGTTAGTACAGTTTGATACTTTTAGGAAAAAGATATTCGTGAATTCATGTTTAAAATTTAAGATTTATTTAATTTTTTGTATACTTTTTTTTTCGAAGATGAGAACGTTTCAAGTGAGACATGTATCAGATCTAGCCAGCGAAAGAGAGATTCACGAGTATTTGTACTAAGTTAATAGTGTTTTTCAAGGAATCTAACAGACTTGACAAAATTCTGATAATATTCCCATTTCCTGCTGCTATATGCATGAACCAAAAACTTGGGCAGTCACTAGAGGAGATTTGGGAGAAGATATTCATAGCTATTATTTTTGTGAGTGCATAAACAATCTGTTCCATTATTGGCTGCAAGTAAAAATAAAGGCCTCTACCAATATATCTTGACTCCTTCAGTATCTCAAGTGATGCTGGATTCATTGCATCACTTCTCAAATTTATAACCTCAGACATACGGTTTTACTGTAATCTTTATTTTTGCAGGTTAAGACTAGCCCACCCCAGAGTGGAAGAATTTATGTAAATAGAGCACAAGAGGTGGTTACAACTGTGCTGGCAAAAGGTTCAGCTATTCGCCAAGATGCAGTGAATAAGGCCAAGGCATTTGATGAGAAACATCGCTTAACTGCTAGCGCATCTGCTAAAGTAATGTCCTTTGACCGCCGAGTTGGCCTGTCAGAGAAATTAACAATTGGAATTTCAGCTGTGAACGAGAAAGTGAAGACTGTTGATCAAAGATTTCATGTTTCCGATAAAACTATGGCAGCAATATTTGCAGCAGAGAAGAAAATAAATGACACAGGATCAGCTGTTAAATCTAGCAGGTTGAATCTGTTTTATGAGATTGATCTTTTGCTTTTTTGTTGCAGAATCATTTAAGTTCAGTAATCTTACTTTGACCTTTAATCTCAGGAACTTTTACCTGCATTAATCCTTTTGCATTTCTGTTTGATTCAAGTGATGAATCTTTAAGGGATACGGGCTTTGGAAAACTTTGTTTTTATGTTAAGAGTATTTTAAAGACTTGGTACAACAGTCAATCAATTTATGACATTCCTGGAGATGTCAATTTTTTACCTAGTATAGTTGGGACTAGGAATAGTTGTAAGAACCAAAAATACAAATCTTGTACTTTTCAGGTCTAAATTACTGTCTGATACTTAGTTGATTTGCGTAGGAAAGCCTTTTGGAGTAACGCTTAACATCAACAGTTGTCAACTGCCAACTGCTGTTGATGTATAAAATACACCGGTCCAACTCGTAGTTGGAGCTGGGATTTATTTTGAGTCCAAACTGCTTTTAAGAAACATTTTTATGGTCTAGTCACCAAGGCTTCCTATTTGATTGTCTTATGGGATTTTGTTTTGGGAGTGTATTTTACTTGTTGCTGACAGGTTTAAGCATCTTTAAATGTTTGCTTTCTAGATCTATGTCCTAAAATTGGATACAAGCATATTTCTTGAGAAATACAATGAAGTGATGTGATATTTAGCAATTTGTCTAATTTTCTATCTAGTTTTTCCTTCACTAGTTGCTTGAAACTGAAAATATCTTCATTTACATTTGACGATTCTCTTTAATGTTCTCTGATTGCTGATTTGACATTACTTCCAATGCAAAGGGAAGTATATGAAGTGATGAATTGCTTTGTTCCTTGACAGATATGTCACTGCTGGAACAGCTTGGCTCAATGGTGCCTTCAGTAAAGTTGCAAGGGCTGGGCAGGTTGCGGGTACAAAAACAAAGGAAAAGTTCAGTTTGGCTGTTTCAAACCTGACATCGAAGGTATGTTTTTCTGGTTGCACTAATGCTATGATATGTTTGTTTATGAGAAACAGATAGTTTCTCTGGGTCTGATTATATGTTTGATGCATATGGAAATTGAAAACTCATCTTGGATGACTAAATCCTACATGAACCTTTGAGGCTTTTACTCATATGAGACCGATGATTATTTTGAACCCTCATCCTACTCTTTTGGCAGTACAGTTACACTAACCCTGCATTATCATTACTGTTGCTATTGATAGCATTTGTAAATATCAGGCTAAAAGATTTTTTATGCTAAATTTGCTAATTGAATAATTCCGACTTCATTTGTTGACTCAGGAACCTCCAATTGCTGTTTAAGTCAGAATTTGGTTTCTTCTAAAGTTGCATTCATCACATCATTTATGATGAACTTACTGATCCAACCGCAGTTCTTCCAGCGACAGAATTTGTATAAAGGGATGTAGAGTTTTGAGTCCTAGGTTTAGATAATTTTGTATCCTACTCCTTGTATTCTCTGTATGCACCTGCAGTTTGAAATCATCAATCTCTGTCAATTTGACATGTGGCTAGTATTCAATATTCTTTCGATTTTGGTTATTATGCAAGTTTCTGCTCCCTTGTAATTTTGTGGACTGCAACATTGATTTCAAATTGGAATGAAAATTTGCTTTCTGATGATGTAATACTTCCTGCCTCCTTAACATGCCAATTTTGAACTAATATATATTATCATCTAAGAAGCAGATTTAAACTGTTGATTTGTGGAATTTTTTCATTTGACAGGCATATATCTAATGTCAATATGATTGGGATTGGCAATGACTTCGATTGAATTCAACGTTGAATAATGGGGAATTGTTGAAATTAAGGACTGTTTATGATTGAGAGGATATGAGCCATCGGTTCGGCTCCAGTGGTAGAGAAGGATTGTTTGACGATTTATGTAGGCTTAGTCCATGCGAGAACTCTGTATATCCCAAGAAAAATCGTAAATGTCTTGAAAGTTTGTCACTTCCAGTTCTCTATTTCCATGCGAAGATTCTTGCTTGGATCGATGCCATACCCCAAGAAAACGTATCGTCACCTGGCTTGGCTTCCAGCATCTAAGCACACCTTATTCACGTTTTTGCTTATTTTGGTAGGAGTAACATGTTGCATAGAACATGAACGTGCTTGTTTCGTTCTACCTGCAATGCCTATTGGCGTCCTTGGGCCACCGCTTGGTTGATTGCTTAGACGATCACTTTCGCGTGGTTGTGTACATGTCCTTGCGACGACAAGTCCAGTAGAAAGTGTCTCGTTTTCCAGAAAAGGTAGGGACATTATAGACTCCTTACTTCCTCTCCCTAATCGCATGGATTGTTGTTATTGATTATAGACGACCTCATTGTATATTCAATCTCTTAGCCCTTGGAGTAGTAAATTTCCTCTTATTAGAGGCATCTTGACAATGTTAATGTCATGCTAACTGTTACAAAAGTTTTCTAGAAACTAAACTTGTACAGAAATCGCGCCTACTTTTTGCATGAAGTAAGACTTAGCATTTTTACGTTATTGTTGACCGATAAAATCTTGTTTATGAACGCCTCACAATTTTCGAAGTGTTTAACTCACACACTTGTAAGAATACTACAAAAACCCTAAAGTATTAAAGACAGCAATAAATATACAAAGAGTTACGGTAAAAGTCATCCTTTATTATTTTTTCAAGAGTATACAAAGAATTGCCCTCTTTCGATGTATTCCCTTCTCACCTATCTCTATTCTCTAATAGGAAGACTTAAATAAGCTATTTATAGACACTTCTAGCTTTACAATTCAAAATATCTCACAGTAACTAATTGGATGACATCTACATCTAAATAAGTCTCTATCTAATAAGATTTAGCTATATCATAACTAACAAGATAAGAAATTACATTTTGGTAGAAATGATACATTCATATTTGTGAAGAATTCTACTATCTTCAAATGACCCTCCTAATTATGATACATTCATATTTGTGAAGAATTCAACTATCTTCAGATGATCCTCCTAATTTTAATCTTTTCAAGATGATATATATTTACTGTGATCTTATCCGCAACATCATCCAAGATCTCCTCTTTATCTCTATCTATTAATAATGAGTAATCCAAGTCTAAAGCCTTTTATAGCACATTGGTTCAGTCCAATGTTTACTCATGTCAAGCCCATTAGTCACAATCTGTCTATTTAAGCGCACATTAAGTCCTTAGAGCTCTCACATGTCTCCCTCATGTATGTGATCTAGTTAACCTTCAACCAAAGGTCCATTTTAAGCTATCTTTTGGTCTCACATCTGATTCTTGCATCTCGTTAAAGATTTTTGCTAATGTGCACCAATGCAAGTCAACTTATCGACAATGCTCGTTTTCCTTGCTTAATCGTAAGTCTTTACTTTTTCTGTTGCCCCGAGTGTCAAACATTGATCAAGGCTCCCTCATGCTTGCACGATTCCATAATTAGGACTTAAAGGTCTAACAAATCACCTCCACTAACTCAATGCTCTCGTTGAAATAATCCATAGGCACTCCTTCAAATATGGTTCCCTTAAAGAGTCCTTAGTCATTGGCACATCTCCAATGTATCATATTTCCTCTCCGTCGGGTTTATCCTTGCTTTTGTTCGAATGTTCCTTCACAAGGCTCGTTGTACCTAATAAAGCATAATTATTAAGATAGACTTCTTCCATTAAGTCATGAAATTCATTAGCTCCTTACCCACTTTCTGTTTTGGGCATTCACGAGCAAAATGCGACCTCCCATAAATGAAACAAGCAATATCCAGTTTTGTTTGTTCCTGGACTTGCAATGAGAAAATTCAAATACCTTCCTTTGTGTTTTTCTGAGTCATTATGTGTCTCATCATTCTTTTTACCCTCACTGATAATTTGAATTAGTGGTAGCATTTGGAGATCCACCAAGCATTCGCAACCACTATCGCACTTGCAAAGCCTTTCACGTTCCGCCTTCGAAGCTTCATTTGTGCCTAACCTTACAAGTCACTTATGAAATTGAACAACTTATCTTCCTTTGACATATTTTGCACGTCCAATATTAAAGATGAGAATTTTTTCGTATACTCTTGTACTGTGTTGTCTTTCTTTAAACACTTCAAGGCTTCTCTCGTGAGCCATAAAGTGTTATTAGGGAGAAATTGGTTTGTTAACTTCTTCATTTTCTCACAAGCGTCAATGGGAGATCTACCCGCAATGATGTTGTTAGAGGTCCTCATCACCACCACTTTACTTTGCATCCTCCATCGTATACATAGTCGTGATTGACATCTTCTCTAAATTAGACACCTTTGCCACTGCAAAGTATTGTTTCATAACCTACAAACACTACAAGAAAACCGTCAAGTGGTGACGGAAACTTCTTGACGGAATCTTTACCGTTTGAAATTAGCGACAGAAAACACAATACCGTTGCTATATTTGACTAATATAGCGACAAAACAAATGTCTGTTGTCATATTTAGAGGGAAAAATTCCCGGCAAAATTTAGCGACGAAAATATACCAATGTAACTATAACCGTCGGTAAATTGCTACGGAATTACGTAATCAGTCGGTAAACTTGTCGTGGATAAGGAAATGTTTGGCGATGGAAATTTGTTCGTCAGTAATGTTAACGAAAACGTCATTTTGGTGAAGTTATGAACGTTATTTAACTTCACCGAAACGACGTCGTTTCGATTTAAAACTAAAATGATGTCGTTTATGTCAAGTTAAGAACGTTGTTTTACTTGACTGAAACGACGTCGTTTTGGTTTTAAACTAAAACGACGACGTTTCGCTCAAGTTAACTAACGTTCTGAACTTAACCAAAACAGCGTTGTTTTGGTTCTTAACCAAAACGACGTTGTTTTGGTTAAGTAAAAAAGCAACAACCTTCCTTCCCCGCGTCGGTTTGGTTAAGTTAAAAAGCAGCAGCCTTCCTTCCCCGCCTCTCCTCGCGCGCAACAACCTTTTCCTCCTTCCTTCAGACGTAGCCCGATCCTCTCCTCCATCTTCCTCCTCCAATGTCGACTGTCGTCCTTCCTCCGATGTCAACTGCTGTCTCTGGCTGGCATTCCTTGTCATCTTCACCGGCGGTGAGGTAAGACTGTTTTGAAAGATTTATGCATATCCTTACATGGGAATAGTGAAAATTGCGCATGAAAATGACTGTACATGCATTCATGACATTTTCCGGTATATGTGCCTAAATGTGATTTTGTTGTGAAAAATATGATGTTGTGCTTGAAAATTTATTTGGAGTGGATTGTTGTGTGTTTTATGTTTTTGAGAAAATTTAGAAATTTTTCTGAAAATTTTTCGGGAAAAGTTTCCGAACCGAAAAAATCGCCAAGTGGTGGACTGATTGGTTTCTGGTACTAAAAATTTCTGTCCAATGGCACTGAAAATTGAGGTAAATAATTTTGGGATTATAATTGCCATTGGAATTGGATGATCTAGAAATTACACTTATTAGGGTTCTTTTATTTCAAATTCATTAAATTGATTCTTGTCTTTTTGTTATTAAATGCCAAGTGTCATGACATGTGTCATGACACTCTTGGACTCATTTATTGCTTAGTTACATTCACGACACTTCCAAACAAAAATTGAAAGAGTGAAAGTTGATATTTGCTTCCCATCCGAAACTCCTTCCTACCTCCTTCTTCGTTGGTTTCTTTATTTGCTCTAGCTAAATTACTCTTCTCTTCTCCCTTAAGTGCCTTCTTTGCATGCATACAAGCTTAAGCTTTCTACCTCCTGTACATGGTGATGATTGTGTATGGTGTTGAGAAGAAGATGATGTCGTGCATGGTGAGGAGAAATTAGGAAGTTGAGATAAGTTGGAAGAATTGAAGATTTGAAGCTTGTTTAGGTGAGAATTAAGTTATATGTTCTTAAATTGGTAGTTAGATGCATTAATTGTGATTTATTGTGCATTAATTCCATGAAGCTTGTGGTTTGATTGTTTGGGTATAACTTCATGATTGCTTGAGGATGAATGATATGCTATGTAATATAGGTAAATTGAGTTGGTTTGGATTGATTTTAAGGAGAGTAGATGAGTGATTATTAAAGAAAGACAATTGTGTGTGTGTGCTGCCATTTTATGGTTAAGTGGTCAAGTGAAGGTCTTGATGAAATTGTGGCTGAATCCTTGGCTAAATTGGATGGTAATTGGAGTGGGAATGGTATTGGAATGATAGGAATAGAGTTAGGTGTTAAATCTGGAAATTTTGTTTTGTACACGTTTCAATGTTTTGGTCATAACTTTTTGTACGGTTAAGCAATTGAGATGAGGTTTGGCTTAAATTAAACTTAAGTAGTTTGGCTAAAATTTTTCTGAAGCAAGTGCTGTCCAATTGTGGCTTGAAGGGGTTTAAATTTTGCCTTGAAAGTGAGTTATGTGTGCAGTATGAACAGTAACCGAGAAATGAGACCTGAAACTTTGAGGAATTTCGCTAGGGTGTTAGAGACAGATTTTGCTAATTTGGTCCTCATGAAACTTGAAGACTTTCTTCTTATCTTTCTATGGCCACTAAGTATGAAATTTTTCGATATCTAGGTTAAGAGTACTGATCTGTTAACTTTTGGATGTTAATGTGATTGGAGCTGGAAAACATGATAAGTGTAGGTTTTGTGGTGATTGGACATTGAAGCTAAATTCTAGACTGTTTTGATTTCAATTAGCTTAAATGATCTTATGTACAATTGTAGAGGAATGTTTCAGCTTTATAATGAGGTATAATATGCTAATTTTGGATGTAGGGAATGTAAGTTATGGATTTTTAAAGTTTGGAAATGGTTTAGGTAATATGCTGATTTCACAATGTGAAACAGGGCAGTAACATTCATGTGAAATTTTTCCCTAGTTAGAAATGAAATTTGCTCCTAAGTCCTTCATGAGAATTGTAGTATGTTTTCTGATCTTTTCATTGCTCTACGGTATGGAATTTTTGGACATTTGGGTAGGGAGATATGATTTTTGGAAGATTGTGTTACTGTTCAGGGTAACTTATATGGGCAGAAACTTTGATTGAGAATTAAACCTATTTAGAGGTTGAATTTGCTTTTAACTTGTTCATGAAAGTTGTAGAAAATGTTTTGATCTTTCTTTTGACATCAAACTTGGAATTTTTGGCAAAAGGAATGGGAAGTTTTGCTCTTTGAAAAAATGTTGTACTGTTTTGGGACATTAAGATTAGGCAGTAAATTTGATTGCATTTTTGACACCCTTAGAGATGAAATGGGTTTTTGTGTACTTCATGAATCTTGTAGGGCTTTCTGTTATCTTTGAAATGAGACCTTATTTGTAATTTTTGAACAATTGTGTAAAGAGTTAGGCAAATTGGAAATTCAGATGGGAGAAGAGAAGGAAGAAAATGGCAAAATTGCGACCGCGAAGCATCTCTCGATCACGAGATTGCTGGTTTTTTTGTGGCTCGCACTCGCAAGCCGTCACAGTCGCGAACCAGCTTGGCTGTTCAGGAATTTGCGATCGCGAGGGGCTCCGTTTTGCCGCGGCTCGTACTCGCGAGCCGTCGCAGTCGCGAGCCACCTGGGGATTTTTGATTTTATGTTACTTCTTCCACTGTTTTGACCATAACTTTTTCATCCAACCTCCGATTGACCTGATTCTTGAGGCATCGGATTCGTGAAATATTTAATTTCATTTTTTTATAAAATTGGGAATTTTTAGAGAAGGAATTGACGTGGATTTGTTAGGTCAAAGTGAGGCG
>JANKOD010000002.1:9092112-9113375 GCA_026284645.1 Erythroxylum acuminatum | reverse complement strand
GGGAGTTGATCTCCGATAGGCCTCTCCGACACTTAAGTCAGCCTTTTGTGAAGGTTTTGGTGGCTAGGAATTAAGAGAAAATCAGGGTTTTGAAGTCGTACCCCTTTCCTGGTGAAGTACTGAGTTTATATAATAAATACCTGTAGGGATTAGGTCAATGTCGAGGAACGGGCCGGTCGGCCCATGAGCCGTTCTGAGTTTGAGCTTGAGCCTAGCACGACGACCGAACTCAACCAGATACCAAACATGTGATTTGTGAATTATTATTATATATATTAGATTCGAGACCATTATAAAAGAACATCCACTACTTTGAACGATATACATATGCTATTTTGCTCCACAAGCTTGTTTTCATGTGAAATCAATTTGCTATTCAAAGTACAAGTCTAGCAGATTTTTGCTTATTCCCTAATGAAATTAGTCGTCAATATGTACAGTTACACATCAAGTGGAACGAGAATAATCACACCCTAGTTATGGACACATTCAAGAAGAATTCAGACTTCGCGGGTTCACTCTTCAATATTGCCATGTTAGCCACCTTCCTTGCATCTGTATCTGCGGCTTTGTATTAAATTTAACAAGACCATTACATTCAAGACCTGACTATTACAAAAGACCACTATAACACAACCAAAAGGCGAGTGCAACATCGAAATAGTAATTACCGTAACTTATAAATTATCTTCTGCAATTTGAAACAAACTCTTAACACATATATGACGCACCCTCAATGGTTCACTCCCAAAAACAGGCTATATAGTCTTTAGGAATTATTTTATACATACATACTTAGAGAGAGAGAGGATGCTACTGAGATTCCTTGAGTAGGAAATGATTTAAGCAATATCAGGCGTGTTTAATCGACTCCTCTTTGTGCGTGTAGTCTATCTGTGGTTTTAGGTTATTTACAAAAGCAATGAGTGCACAAATCATGCTTTGATCTAGGCAATGGGTGACCCCTTTTTGTTCATGATGGAGATATCTTCTTTATTGTTGTTGCGGCTTTTAGTTTTCTTGCTATTGTACTGTACCACCAAGACAACAATAATAGAATACATAGTAAACTATAAACAAATAGCAAATGATCTGGAGGCCCATGTCCCTAGCAACCTCTTCTTCAGTACTCCTGGTCTTCCCTCGTAATTTTCAGTGCTAAAGTTGAGCTCTTACTCAGAAATAGACAGTAAAAGCCTCCATAACCCCACACTTTCTTTTCCTTCCTAATAGCTCTACATAATTTATGAACTCCTTAGAAGAAGACAATATCATCCCTCCATAACCCACCAGCCTTTTCACCACTTTATTTTTGCAATGACCTGTCTATCATGTGCTTTTCCACATTTCCATCTTTGTTTATATTTTCTCTGCCTTCCATTTCCTTCCTTTGTCTCACCTACTTTTGTTATATATCATGCCCTGCCGTGCTTTCTTTTCTACTGTGCATTTATCTGTGGTTGAGAGAGAGAGAGAGAAGACATGAAAAACATGATGAATACTAGCATCCTTGTAATGGTTTTGATTACTGAATCATGAGCTAGATCAGTTGCGGAGACAAAGAGAATCCTTGAAAGAAGGAAAAGGGGTGTTTGGAATGAAGTTTGATCCAAGATCCTCTTCTCTAGTATACTATAGTAGGTATGTTTCTTTTAGAAGTAGATGCCGTAACCTCGGTTTTCTGGTTGATATACTTGAAGCCGGGTTAGAGAGAGTGTAGGGTTTTTAATTTTAGGGTCTATATTCCTACTTGCATATCGTTTTCCTGAGTTTCTGTATCCGTGGCTCTGTTTCTGTGAGAGTATACATGTAACACAGAAAGAGAGAGACTGTGATAGACAATATTCCTGCGATCTAGCTATCTCCTTCTTGTTTCAAAAGCTTACGTATTATAACATAGCTAGAGGACTGATCTCGGACCAGGCTTCATTCCTCACACCAAACTTTTCCTCGCGCAGACAAACATCTCAAGTCTCTCTCATGTCAAAGGTAAGTATAATTTCTCTTCAATAAACTGCCATAAAAACTGAAGCACAAGGTTTTAGAAGCTAATACCAACTTGACGATCTACCTATGCAAAAAGTAGTTGTCACTACTCTTTATCTCTGTTGAGTGCTTTCTTATATGTACAGTGTACACCATAAAGTTTCAGTTGTACTCTCGCGACGCCAGAGTAGATATATATTTATAGTGCCAAGTTTATGAGATTTTCTTGAACAGGTAAGTTTTAGAGCCAGACTTTCAGTACCGTCACAAAAAATTTGGACATGAAAACCTTTCTAACAACTTGATCTATAATGTTCCCTCTCAATGAACTTGAACTGATTCACAAGGCCTTTGCTTTTATAAATATTTAAGATTATGTATCGAGCTGTGAATGTGAATATATGTATACATCATCTCATTTTGTTACTGTTGTACGGCGGTAAGGATTTGCGGATTGTTACTGAATAACTAATATCCTCTCATTTGTTATTTGTTCTGCTGTGTGGCAGTGGCCTATGATTGTGCCTACTTCTGTCAGAATAAATGTTTTCTATTTCCGTTTTTCTAAAGCCATATATAATTGCGGAGATTCTGAGACAAACCATGTAAGACGTATAAGTATATATAATGTTTGATCAGGCAACAGCATGATGTTGTTCCTTATCAGGCATGCAAGCACACGTCACATACATGGTTTCCTGTTCAAACCTATCGCTATTTTATTTTTTGAGTGCGCTAGCTCAAAGGCTCCTCATTAAGTTGTAATCTACAAATCTACCGACAATATATACCCGTCTAATTTCTAAACCAGTAATTTGTTGCAGTTCAGTTTACGTCAGCCCTACTCTTAATACCCCATGTATAGATTATTATAAGAAGGAAAATCATTTGTAGTGGCTTTGGTAAGATCGATTAATACCAATATTCAAGCTTTGCCGGGTTAAATGCTGAGCTTCATAACAATACGACAAGATCTAGTATCCATAGGCTTATCATATTTATCCTCTTGTAACAACCAGATACGACATAAGGGGTGAAGAATAGTGATAGACTTTGGATGTATTGTGAAGCATGATTGCTGTGGCATATATAAAGCATCATCTTCGTTGTCAACATCTTCTTCTACTAAGTCGTTAGGTGAGTCAAACTCATCTTCGGAGGAATAATAGGTACAACAAATTTAGTTTCTTCATCCTCATTGATTTGTTATTCAATGATATCTTCAATGTTAATTACTGTTATCATGAATTGGCATGACAACATCAATTGATTCTAATAATTTTAAATCCCTTTTTGTCTTATTGAGATATTATCGAGAAAAATGTCCTGATTTATCATGAATTAAATAACGATATATATGCTTTTCTAACATTAGAGTCTCTCCTTTTAAAGAAATGAACAGACTTGCGTCGTTTGTTTCTTCGGAATGATTTTTGACAACCTTCAGTATAAACTTGGGATTATTGAGTGTTTCCGTAGGAGAATATCTCACCTGTTCCACAATTGCTGTGCCAGTGCTGTTTCATTGCATCTGGTTCATACATTTATATGAGACCCACAAAAATATACCAGTCTTTTTTCTCTTTACACTTTTTTAAATAAGGCTATTTGAAAGTCTTTTAAGAATAAGACCACCTTTAATCATTTTTTTTAAAAAATCTTACTAATCACAAAGTTTATATATTAAGAAAGGCTAATACAAGCTAATCAATTTTACTAAGAGATATATCTCTCATTTCTTGTCATAAAGTTGTAATGGTCCTTTAGAATTTAGGTTGAACTTCAACTAGAAGTAATACGATGAATATGTATCGAAGACTGACGTTATTGAAACCAGTAAGCAGGTAATAACTTTCCATTGTAACTTTGAAAATGTTTTCGGATATCTCTTCTATTTAGAGAACAATACTTCATCTTAGTATTCTTGTCGATTTTGGTTATCAATAAGCTGAAAATCTCTAATGAATTCCTGATGGATGATATAAAAAGAAAGTGCCAACAAATGTCGCTTGAATATATTAGAGTTTTTGATAATCATCAAAACTTTCCCACCATTCCCGTAAAGTTATAGTAAAGCAGGACTTGCAAAGTAGCATCATATCAAATCGTTTGTAAATTAATTCAAGTACTAAATTTACAAAGATGATCTCTCTGTTTTTTGAGTAGAAGATTATCAAAAGTAAACTAGTAATTTGTTAAAGCTTGATTTACACTAACCCTGTTTTTAATAACCCATGTATAGATTATTAGAAGGAAATTATTATTATCGTCGTCGTCGTCGTCGAGAAAAAGCCTCGAGCAAACTAGTAAAAGTTGTTTCTTTAGGTCACATGTTCGAATTACAAAAACAGTTTCTTTGTAAAAATTATAAACGGAAAGTTGCGTACATTGATAACCCTCTTTTAACCATTACAAAGCGAGGGCCTTATACACGAAGTCCATTGTTATTTATTTATTATTATTATTATTACTAATTATTTTAATAATATTATTATTCACTGACCTTGAGTTATGCGCAGTCAAAAACCGTGCGCCATTTGATTCTCTTTATAAAAATTAGCTCTATGTACAACCTTTAGTAAATAATAGTAATCTTAATAAATAATAGTACTAATAATAATAATAAAGAAACGAATGTTGGCCTTAGCAGTTGGTAATTATGACCTATTGCTTGCAAGGGTAGTCCAAAGTGTTTGTGTTCGAATGTCCCTAATTACACAATATTCTTCAAAGTGCTAGAAAATAGGGATGTTAGTTAAATAGCTCATTTTTGAAACACGACGCGGCCCAGATTTATATTGAAAATAAAAAAATTTATTTATTAAAAGAGTTAAAAATTTTAAAGTTAATAAATATATTCGGACAAAAATTGCAAAGTTGATGTTCTTCCCAGGCAGGCAGATAACATGTATATATTTTGGGAGTTAAATTTGATGATTCCAGTCGTAATAAAAAAATAATAACACTGCGGTTACACTACACGTACGGCTGGAAAGCAAAAGGGTTATGAACGAACTTGATTTTATTTTACCTATTATATACGTGGAATGATGTTCTCTACAAGTTGACATTAATTCCACTGGATCTGAACGAATAGGAGATGTGTATTGAGACTTATCAACCACTGCATCATAGTATTCGCATCTACATTAGTTGTTTCCTTCTAATTCCATTCGGCTGCTGAGGTTAGAATAATATTGCCATCAGTGTAAAATAAAAATATTTTCTTAAAAAACTCAAATCTCTTACAAGGCTCAAAAACAGTGAGGAGATAATAAAAGACCGATCGAACTCTCACACAAATTTGCTTACGAGGTTGAAGACGTAGGAAAATCCAACAACCTACTGCAAATTCTCGCTCGCTATGATTCTCATAATTTTGTAGCTTCACTGTAACTAGAAGATTGTCCCATAGTCGAAGTTGCAGCATTTTCTCTCTATCAAACAATTCGTTATCTAAATAAGTAACATATTTAATAAGCATGAGAGGAGGTTGACCATTATTGCTTTTTTAAATACTTTTCAAAATATCATCTTTATGTATTTTTTGTACTAGAAACTCATGATTTGTTTTTTGAAGGATCTTTTCCATGATATGCCTATCGACAACTCTGACCTTGCTATCACACCATTAGAAAACCACCTGTTATCCATTAAGAAAAAATTTATAGTCAATTTGGAAAATTTTAAAGAAATATCTCCTACCATTAGATATTTGATTCCTCTCACTACTTCATAATCTTCTTGTGGTACCAATAAAAATTTAAATAGAAATCTTTGATTCTACATAACCAACTTCACTTTTGATCACTTGTTGTTGTGAGAACCTTTTAGATTCTTGGTGTAGTAATGGTCTAAATGTTATGCATTTAGTGGGTATTCAATTCGTGATTTTATGGTAACTCTTGGTGTGCTTGATGGAACACATTCATATAAGGTTTTCTTCTCAAATTTTGGGTCCCTTAAGCTTATCTTTTGAAAACATACACCATCTTATTGATAATTGAGAGCTTAGAAGAATTCCAAAAATGCAACTTTTCAAACACAAACAACAATAGTAAGAGGTACTTCGTTTTTCTTCCGCATTTATTGTATATGTTATTTTAATGTATATTATTGTTGAATATATGTTAGAATATGCTTACATTTGGTATCAAAGCAAGTTAACCTCTGCCTTGTTTGAGTTGTTGGAGAATTTCAAAATTATGGAAAATTTTGAAGATTAAAAAACTTTCGATTATGAGTTGTTTTTGGATGTTTTTCTTTTAAAGGTAGAAATCTTCTATTAAGAGTTTTGAAAGTGTTTCTACAGTTAAAAAATGTTTTTTTGTGGTCTAGTTTTATTGAGAATCTAACGGGTCATAAACCGGATCAAAATGACTCAACTAGAAGTTGAAGAAGACACATTTGTTAACCGGCGTTGTTTTATGGATGCTGGTTGTTTTATGATGTTGTAAGTTTGAATAAGAAAAACCAGATGAGCTATTGTCGTTTTGTTTGTTGATTTAGTTATAAACAGAGGTGCGTCGTTCTGTCTCGTCTTATTAAACCAGATGCTATGTTGTTTTATGTGTAAGATTGTTATGCTATATTGTGCGTTTTGTCCAGATGTTATACTGTGTGTTATGATGATGGTCATTTTGTCATGCTATGAGTTTTGATTTTTGTTAAACCATCTAAACTGTTCACTTATGTTTGTATATGTTATGCATTGATATTATTTTTTAATAAACGTTCAACATGAAAGAGTTTTTCCTATGGCTATTATATCTAATATTTTGCATCGTGAATATCATTATGAATAAAAAGTTTTTAGTGATTAATTATTAGGGCTTAGCCACAACAACCATAATTATATATAAATTATATATTTATGTAATTAATCATATAAAGTGTAGACTTTTAATTGTAATTAATTATTTTAGTATAATAAATTTTATCCCACAAGAATTTTTATTATATTTGAATAATTAATTAGGATGAAATATCAAATTATTTTTCTAATTTACCCACAGGTATTAAAAATTGGTATATAATTTAATAGTTTTATCATAAAGTTTAGCATAAAGCTGTTTGAATTAAAATTTTAGCCCACAGGCCATTTTTATGTCATTCGATTTATGTCTTTTAAGATATGTTTTACATTGGTAATACGTATATATATTTTGTTAGCCTCAATTTATTGATAAGTAGCATGTATGTTTAATTTATGCAGCTATTCAAACTGTTGGTTTCTCTTATACAAGTTGTGAAATTCTCGAATTAAGGGGTGAAAACTATAAGATTTGGAATGAGAGAACTCTTCCTCATCTAAGGTGGATGGACACTAATTATGCTATCCTGAAGGACGAACCACCTAAGGTAAAGAAGGCCAGCACTACAATTGAAATTGCGCTTTATGAACGTTGAGAGCGATCTAATCGCCTAAGTGTGATGTTCATTAAAACCAAAATTTCTATTGGCATTCGTGGTTCTATAAAACAACATGACAATGTTCGTGCTCTACTAGAGGTTGTTGATGAGTAGTTCGAAACTTCAGACAAAGCACTTAGAAGCACCCAAATTATGAAGTTTTCATCTACAAGACTTACCGGTGTCCGAGATGTGCATGAGCAAGTCATAAAGATAAGGGACATTGCAGCTTAGTTAAAGAAACTAGGGGTTGAGAAGTCTGATTCTTTCCTCATGCATTACATTTTGAACACCCTTCCACCACCATACGGACCCTTTAAAACCTCTTATAATACGCATAAGAATAAGTGGTCAATAAATGAATTAATGACCATGTATGTCCAAGAGGAAGGGAGATTGTCGATGGAACAGGGAGAGAGTTCGCAGAACGCACATCTAGTTGTTCAAGAAAATAAGAAAAATCAAGCCAACTCAAAAGGAAAAGGCCAAGTACTTATCCAAGCTGACATTAAGAAGGAATCCAAGTGCTTCTTTTGTAAGAAAAAAGGACACATGAAGAAGGATTATGTCAAACGTAAGGAATGGCTTGAAAAGAAGGGTAATCTAATCTCACTAGTTTGTTTTGAATCTAGTATGACTGAAGTTTGTCATGAGACATGGTGGGTTGATTTTGGTTATACAATCCATATTACAAATGTATTATAGGATTGGTTTTAAGGAAGCTAGTGGGAAGCGAGCAGTATATCTTGTTCGAAAACAAGATAAGTTCATGTATGGAGGCTGTTGGAGATTGCAATTTAATTTTATATATTGATTTTATTTTAAAACTAGAAAAGACATTTTATACTCCCAATTTCTCAAGGAAATTGATTTCAGTTTCAAGACTTGTTTCATTTAGATATTCTTTTTCATTTTTTAGACAAATCGTTAAAGTTACATTATAAATATGAATTTGTTGGAAATGGTACATTGTTTGATGGTCTTTTCCCTTTTAATTTACAAGATAATACCTATTACAATGCAGCATATGTTCACGCTGGATCAAAACGTTGTGCCATAAATAAAAATTTCTTTATGTTATTGCACTGAAGATTAGGACATATCTCCGTATAAAGGATTAAAAGATTGGTGACTGATAGAGTACTTAGTACTTTAAATTTTGCTGATTTTGATACTTGTGTAAATTGCATAAAGGAAAAGTAAACCAAAAATCAAAGAAAGGTGCCAAGAGAAGTTTAGACATATTAAAAATCATACATACTGATATTTGTGGTCTAGATATGGACTCGTATGGTCAGAAATACTTCATCTCATTTATAGATGACTATTCACGACATATGTATCTCTACTTGCTTCATAACAAGAATGAAGCACTAGATGCTTTTAAAATGTTCAAAGTTGAAGTAGAGATAACAATGAGGTAAGCAAATTAAGATAGTGAGATTTGATAGAGGTAGGGAATATTATGGTAGATATACTAAAACTAGACAAGCAAGTGGTCCATTTGTGAGGTATCTTCAAGAAAATTGAATAGTAGCCTAATATACTATGCTTGTATCTCTGAACTAAAATGGTGTAGCAAAAAGAAAAAAATTGAATATTATTAGATATGACACGGAGCATAATGAGTAGCTCTAAACTTCCCAAGTCCTTATGGACTGAAACTCTTAGGATGACTATGTATATTTTAAATCGGGTATCAACCAAGGCTGTTCCAAAGATGCCATTTAAATTATTTAAAGGTTGGAAACTGAGTTTGTAACATATATGTGTTTGAGAATGTCTGTCTGAAATAAGAATTTATAATCCACAAGAGAAGAAATTAAACCCAAGGACCATAAGTGGATATTTCATTGGATATATCGAAAGGTTTAAGGGATATAAGTTTTATTGTCCATCACATCACATTAGAGTTGTGGAATCAAGAAATGCAAAATTTCTAGAAAATGACTTGATTAGTTGGAGGGATCAATTTCAAGATATATTCTTTGATAATGATCATATGGATTCTTAATCTTCCACTTCAAATAATAAGGTGCTTTTCATTCACAACGATCCTCAAGTTCAAATAGACGTTGTACATCTAAGTGTTAAAATTCATCAGCCTAACATAAACATAAATGAAAATCAAGATGTTCTATAAATTGCTGATAATCTAGTAGATCCAGTTATTCAGGAATTACCTGAAAACGTTCAGCAACCAGTTGAACAATAGACTTTATAGGAGGATGTTGGTGCAACATTAAAGAAATCTGCTAGAATAAGAAAATCAACTATTACTAGCGATTATGTTGTATATCTACAAGAATCTGACTAAAATATAAGAGTCGAAAATGATCCTAAAACCTTTTCACAAGCTATGAATTGCAATGAATCAAATTTATGGTACAATGTCATGAAGGAAGAAATGAATTTCATGAAGAATAACAATATTTGGGATCTTGTTGAGTTGCCTAAAGGAGCAAAACTCATAGGTTGCAAATGGGTATTTAAGACAAAGAAAGACTCATTAGGAAACGTTGAGAGATACAAGGCAAGACTCGTTGCTAAAGGATTCACTCAAAAAGAAGTAATCGATTACACAGATACATTTTCTCCTATGTCTAAAAGAGATTCACTTCGTATAATTTTGGCATTGGTTGCTCACTTTGACTTGGAATTACACCAAATGGATGTTAAACGACTTTCTTAAATGGTGACCTAGAGGAAGAGGTTTACATGAAACAATCGGAAGGATTTCCCTCTAATAATGGTGAGTATTTGGTTTGCAAGCTTAAAAGATCCATATATGGATTGAAACAAGTGTCCCGCCAATGGTGTTCGAAATTTCATGATATTATCTCATCATTTGGTATTGAAGAAAATATCATGGATTAATGTATAAATTAGAAGGTTAGTGGGAGTAAATTTTGTTTTCTTGTATTATATGTGGATGACATATTACTTGTAACCAATGATAGGGGGTTTGTTATATGATGTGAAACAATTTCTATATAAAAGTTTTGAAATGAAAGATATAGGTGATGTGTCTTATATAATTGGCATTAAGATACATTAAGACAGATTCCGTGGCACTTTGGGTTTGTCTCAAAAAACCTATATTAATAAGGTTTTAGAGAGATTTGGAATGAAAGATTGTTCACCTAGTGTAGCTCCTATTGTGAAAGGGGATAGGTTCAATTTGGACCAATGCCCTAAAAATAATTTTGAAAGGGAATAAATGAAAAAAAAATCATATGCTTCTGCATTTGGAAACCTAATGTATGCTCAGGTTTGTACAAAGCCTAACATTGCATTTGCTATTGGAATGTTAGGCAGATATCAGAGTAACCCAAGATTAAATCACTGGAGACCTGCAAAGAAAGTATTAAGGTACCTTCAATGGACCAAAGATTAGATGTTTAAGTACAGATGTAGAGATGCCATGACCCAAGGCCCGGCCCGACCATAAGTTGACCTACTTGTGGCCTAGTCCAACTAAGGGCTGACTGACCTATGGCCCAACAAGCCACAAGAGGGTCAGGTCAACCTGACCCGTCATTTTTTTTAAGAAAACTTCCAAAACGATGTCATTTTTGACAAAACAACATCGTTTTGGAAGTAACGGTTGAGTCACGGGAGGGGCTTGTCCGGGCCGACCATTATTGGCCTGTGGCTCGCCCATGGCCTAATTAACCTGAGCCAGGCCGGACCTTTTTTGACATCTCTATACAGATGCGCTGACAATCTAGAGGTAACAGGGTACTCAAATTCAAATTTTGTTAAGTGTGTTGATTCATGGAAATCAACATTAGGTTATATCTTCATGTTTGCTAATAGAGCCATATCTTGGAGGAGTGTCAAGCAGTATTTGACTGCTACGTCCACCATGGAGGCTGAGTTTGTTTCTTATTTTGAGGTTACATCACATGATGTATGGGTAAAGAGTATAGGCTTATACTTGTAGATTCCATTTCTAGGTCATTGAGCATATATTACAACAATTCAGCTTCTATTTTTCTAGCTAAAAACAATAAGAGTGATAGTCGAAGTAAGCATATTAACATCAAGTTTTTTTTTTGTCTATAAGAGAACGTGTTAAGGACAAGAAAGTGGTCTTTGAACACGTTAGCACTGAATTGATGATAGTTGATCCTTTAACAAAAGCATGCCACCAGTGAAGTTCACGGATCATGTTGTTAAAATGGGATTGAGTTCCATTATATAGTTTTCATTGTATGGACAATGTTATTTTCATGAAACTTTTATAACATTTTCTCATATTATGGTGCACGTTATTGAATTTTGATAACATTAATTATTTTATACCTGGAATAAACATAAGGTCTATTCATTAAGTCATGTTACCACATTTAGTTGATACAATTATAGTATACCGTGATATATGGAAGATAATATTCCATTACTAGAGGAATTATCGCCATGATTCGTATATTGCACTTAGATTAGATTAGGATTTGATACCAAGTTAAACGTATGGACCAAGTGGGAAAATGTGAGAACTTTTCCTCTTTTTGTTTCATAAATGGTCCAAACGTTATGTAAGTTAGTGAATATGAATTCCTGGTTTTAAGGTAACTAATATTGTGCTTAATGGAAACACATTCATATAAGTTGTTTTCTGAGATTTTGGGTCCCTAAGCTTCTTTTCTCTTCTGAATAACATACACCATTGCATTGGGATTTGAGAGCTTATAAGAATTCCAAAACGTAGCTCTTCAAGCACTAACAACAATGGCAGGAGGTATTTTGTTTTTTCTTTCGCATTTATTTTATATGATATTCTAATGTATATTATTGTTGAATATATGTTAGAATGTGCTTAAAGGGGGCATTGTTACAAAGAATTGAGCAAGAAGACACGAGGGTGATAAACAATGTTTAATTAATACTATCTATTTTGTAGTTATATACTACTCAAATTATAGTATGACACATGTAAGTGTAATTACTTATATGTGTGTCTGAGTGTAATATAATGTTTATAACATATATGCCATATCCTTCTGAATTATTCTTCTCTCCTCCTAACAACTCAACAAATCTTTTCTCTCTCTACCACATTTTGTGCATAGTAAAACCTAAACACAAGCACTCACCATCTTAATAATATTAATGGACTTGCGAATAGAAAGTGAAAGAAACTTAGGATGGTGTAGGAGCCAATTTAGATTAAGGATGTCTGGTTTGAAATTTGTGACAATAATAATGTGAAAATTTGGTTGTGGTAACTGTTACAAAGGTTTTTCCTTCAAGTATGAACTTAACCCATAAGATGCACCAACTCCTTTATACGGTAATCTCACTTAGCTCTGTTAAAGCAATATTTAGCCTTGTCCCGTGATTGTCGACCAACCTACTTATTCTCGAATGCCTCATAACTCTCGTAGTGTTTCACTCTCATTCTCTTATAAGAAAACTACGAAAGAACTAAATAATAATGGTAACAAAAGAACACGAGAAAGAGATATAGCTAAAAGCCATCCTTTATTACTTCCCTCAAAGTATACAAAGGAATACTCTCTCCATCTCTAAGTGTCTCTTATACTCACTTCTCATGAGAAGAACAATGCTCAGATGAGCTATTTATAGGCATATCTAGATGACTAAGTTAGAATCCTAATGGAACTCTACTAGCTAAGATCACAATCTTATCATATCTTATCCTTATCAAATTACATCATATTAACCAATAGATAACACCCCCATCCAATTAGGACTCTATCTAATAAGATTAAGCTACTTCGCAATAATAAGATAAAAGAATACACTATCTAGGAATGAATATCCATATCCTCAAAGATCTCCTCTATCTTCAGATGATCCTTCCACATGATTTTTATCTCTTAAAGTTTATATCCACCCATTATGATCTTATCCATCACATCATCCAAGATCTCCTTATCTCGATCTGTTGATGATCAGTCATCTAAGCTAATAGTACACTGGTCCATCAAATGCTAACCCATGCCAACTCCATTAGCTATGGACAGTCCACTTAAACACACACTAAGTCATTAGTCTATCAAGAACTTAACTTTATCCAAGTTAGCTCGTACAAGGTTCGAAACTCTTCCTAAAACTCATATCATAATTGATCTAGTTGCTAAGTCACTATGGAACTCTCACATATTCCCATCATGCTTGTGATCTAGCTAACCTTTTAATGTCCGTCTCAAGCTTTCTTTTGGTCTCACATCCGAATCTTACACCTCGCTAAAGATTTCAGTCAATGAGCACCAATGCATGTCACGCTTGACATTGCTCCTTTTTTCTTAGCCTCCTCGTAAGTATTTTCCTTGTTCTGTTGTTTCGTGTGTCAAACACTGGTAAAGGCTTACCAATCGCCACACGATTTCGTTATCTCAGACTTAGGGGTCTAACAAACTATCCCCACCAAAAGAAATCAACGTGCTTGTCGAAATATTCTATGAACACTCCAAGTGCGGTTTCCTCGAAGGCTACTTAGCCATTGGCACATCTCCTATACACCATATTCCTTTTTCATCGGGTTTCTCCTTGCTTTTGTTTAAATGCTCCTTCACAAGGCCCATTGCACCCAACATAGCAAAAATGTTGAGATAGACTTCTTCCGTCAAGTCATCCTCTTCCCCTCTTTGATCGTTTATGACCATGGAATTTACTTGCTCTTCACCTGCCTTCTGTCTTGGGCATTCCCGAGCAAAATACGATCCTTTACAAATGAAACAAACAATATCCTGTTTTGATTGTTTCTTCACACACCTTCTCCTTGCCTTTCTTTGAGCCATTTGTGTCCCACCATTCTTCTTGCCCTTGTAGCTAATTCGAATCGGTGGTGGCATTTGGAGATCCACCAAGGCATTCGCAACTGCTATCGCGCTTAAAAAGTCTTTCACGTTCTACCTTTGAAGCTCCATTTGTGCCCAACCTTGTAAGCTACTTATGAAGTTGAACAACTTATCCTCCTCCGACATGTTCCGCACGTCCAGCATCAAAGATGTGAATTTCCTCACATACTCTCACACCGAGTTGTCTTGTTTCAACCTCTTCAAAGCTTCCCTCATAAGTCATGAAGTGTTGCTGGGGAGGAACTGATCTATTAGCTCCTTCTTCATCTTCTCCTAAGTGTCGATGGGAGGTCTACCTGCACTAATGTCATTAGAAGTTCTTGTTCTCCACGCAACTTTGTATCCTCCACTAAATACATCATTGTGATCGACATCATCTCTAAGTCAGTCATATATGTCGTTGCAAAGTACTGCTTCATGTCCCGTAAGAAATTTTCGAGCTCCTTTACACTCCACTTGCCTTCGAAAACTTGCGGCTCTCACACCTTCACCAAAGTGCTTTTCCCTCGTCCAACATCCTGTGTTGCAACGACACACCTTAGGATCACCACCTCGAACCTAAACTCCTCTTGTGCCTTCATCAACTCAGCTATTTGATGTTGCAACTATTGGATTAGCGCCTCCATCATCTCAAATCGAGTGGTGTAAAAAGTGACCTCCTCCTCCCCTTGAGGGGTCAGCCCAATGAGTGCCTCCACTCAGTTGACACTTTCCATCAAATTGTTGCCTCCCGTCATATCAAATTTTATCTTTGATACCAGTTATTACAGAGCTTTTTCCTTCAAACACGAACTTGATCCACAAGATGCGCCAACTTCTTTACACGACAATCTTACTTAGTTCTATCAAAGCAAGATTCAGCCTTGTCCCATAATCGTCGACTAACCTACTTGTTCTCGAACGCCTTACAATCCTCTTAGTGTTTCTCACTCCCTTATAAGGAAATTACGAAAGAACTAAATAATAATGGCATCAAAAGAACATAAGAAAGAGATAAAGCTAAAAGCTAATCTTCGTTACTTTCTTTAAAGTATACAAAGGAATACTCTCTCAATCTCTAAGTGTTTCCCACATTCACTTCTCACGAGAAGAGCAATGTTTAAATGAGTTATTTATAGACATCTCTAGATGACTAAGTTAGAATCCTAATAGAACTCTAATAGCTAAGATCACAATCTTATCATATCTTATCCTTATCATATTACATCATATTAACCAATAGATGACATCCTCATCCAATTAGGACTCTATCTAATAGGATTAAGCTACATCACAATAACAAGATAAAAGATTATACTATCTAGGAATGATTATTCATATCCACGAAGATCTCCTATATCTTCAGATGATCCTTGTACATGATCTTTATATCTTAAAGTTAATGCTCATCCACTGTGATCTTATCTACCACATCATTTAAGATGTCCTTATCTCTATCTATTGATAATGAGTCATCTAAGCCAATAGCACACTGATCCGTCTAATACTTACCTAGGCCAACTCCATGAGCCATGGTCCGTCCACTTGAGCACACACTAAGTCCTTAGTCCATCAAGAACTTAGTCTTAGCCAAGTCAGCTCGTATAAGGTCTGAAACTCTTTCCAAAACTCACTCCTTGCTTGATCTACTTGCTAAGTCAACATGGAACTCTCGCATATTCTCGTCATGTATATGATCCAGCTAACCTTCCACTTGGTGTTCATCTCAAGCCTTCTTTTGGTCTAGCATCCAAATCTTACATCTTGTCAAAGATTTCTGCTAACTCGCACTAATGCATGCCAACACTTGACATTGCTCCCTTTTCGTCTATGCCTCCTCGCAAATCTGTCTTGTTTCGTTGTTTCGCGTATCGAACATTGATCAAGGCTCGCCAATATCTGTACAATTTCGTTATCTCAAACTTGGGAGTCTAACAATAACTGAGTTTAGAGATGGTGGCAAGAGAAAATTCGAAGTAGATGACTAGAATTAACTATTACGTGACTAGGTCTTTATAAGTTAAAACTCCAAAAGACAATCTAATTTAATAAAAGAGATGTTGAAATTTTATTAAGTTAATTTTATATTTATAATTAATATTATGAAATTAAGAAAAATCTGAATTTAGAGTAAGATCAACTACATTTATTAATATTATCAATATGAAGAACCATATAGATATTAAGTAATTATTTGTGTAATTACTAGTATGATCTAACAAAATGAAGCAAGTACATTGTTATGGGCCAGTAAATCACCACCTACGCTCGTCTCCGCTCCAAATTTCCCACCAAAACTGTGCGTAGATTTCTAAAGCCCTAGAAAATTTGAGACGGCCTTAGAGTGTGAGTCATCTTTTTTTTTACCATCTCTGCACCGGTGGATAGCTGGGTGATCAAAACTTGCTGCTATTCTAGCAGTTTCCAGGGATCCGTGTGTCGTTCTGTAAAATCAAATCTCACCATTTGGGCGGATGTCTCAGGTAATTTTATCTTACCGAAAGGTTTCCAACAATTTTCACTTTCCATCTTTTTTATCTGACCTGAGTAAAGTATGGATGTGATTTTGGGATTGTTTTCAGGCCGATAGCAGGAATTCGTCGGCGGCAAAGCGTGCCAGGACTGATGGTATAAATTTCTCTCTTTCCTTTCTATTTAACCTAGGGTTTAAATACAAATTTAAGTAGCTTGATCTGCGTGCGTATAGAATTTTGTCTTTGATGTTCTGATTTTGTTTCCTTTGTTTAGATTGATGTGTGTTCGTCCATTTTTTTTCCCCTCTTCTCAGGTAGTCGTAGGGAAGATGATTGGACGTGTCCAAGTTGTGGTAACGTCAATTTTTCATTTAGGACAACTTGCAATATGCGTAACTGTTCCCAACCTAGGCCAGCTGATCATAATGTGGTGAGTGATTGTTGTAGTACCTGATGAGGTGGGGGTATCCTTCGGTAATTGTAATTTTGAATCAAAGAGATACAATGGTTTTGTCATAGGAATTTGTTTTTAGCAGAGGCTCTAATTATTTGGAACTGGGAATTTGTTATGCAGTTTGCTTGTGAACTTTAAGTTAGACTTAACCTCATAGAAAGTTGTATGAAAATCTCTGCACGTCAAATTGTTTGAAGACCACTAATTTCTTATGCAACATGCAACTTTGTTGGCATGCCTTGATTCTTGCTTTTTGAATCGTTTCTTCTAATTTTTTTCATGTTTAAATCTCTTAATGTTGTTTTGGGGTTATTGACTGTGATTATGATATTTTTGCCATTTTGATCCCAGAAATCTGCTGTGAAACCTCTGCAACCCCCACAGAGTTATTCTTCTTCAGCTCCATATATAGGTTCTGGTGCACCATATATGGGTGTGCCTCCATATGGTTCTCTCTTTAATGGATCTTCTATTCCTCCATATGATTTGCCATTTTCTGGGAGCTCTGCCTATCATTTCAATTATGGAAGCCGCCTTTCTAGTGGTAGTCCTTATAGACCCTTGCCACTGTCTGGACCTCCGCATTATTCTGCTGGGTCTATGATGGGAAATGGTATGCTGATTTTTATTTCATGATATGTAATGTCCTTGTATATAACTACTTTTATGTTAGTCACCTAGCTTATTTTTCCTACATAATGGAGTCACCAATTTAATGTATTTGCTCAACTGCTTCATTTCTTCTATGTAATGTCTGATTTTTTGATCATGGAAGAATTCTTTATGATTCTTTTTCACATTTTAATTCTCTTTTTAAGTTCACATCAAACTTTTCTCGCTGTATGTTCTGTGTAATGATTGCTTTTCATGGAACATAATTGTTTGTGATTCTTCTTCATATTTTTATCCTCTATTAAATTGGCATCATATTTTCTTCTTTTTATGTTTCATGTAGTGTCTGTTTCTTCAATCATAGAAGTTGTTTGTGATGTTTTTTTTTACATTTTAGTCCTCCATTTGAATTTGCATCATATCTGCCACTTTTTATTTAGATGCACTATGCATGCTTTGTTCTTTTGCCTGGTTCAAATGATTAGGATTTTCATTGAAGCAGTGAAAAAGGAATTCATATATGTACGCAGGTGGCATGTATGGTATGCCTCCCTTGATGAACCGCTATGGTCTGGGTATGCCAATTGGGCCTGCTGCATTGGTATGTTAACTTATTTCCTGTATGATTATTTTTGGAGTGTGAAGGTTCATACAGATCATTCTAGATTGTTCAATTAGTGGAACCTTTGCAATATATGTTTGTCTAGTACCTCAGGTTTTACAATGGATAAATGTCTTCTAAAGAAAATGATGGATTCTATTTGCCAGTCAGTGTTTTGATTAACGTGCATTAACTACTGATTATATGCAGAAAAGCACAGATTTTGCGTTCATTTTTTTTTTTAATTTCAGTTTTCTGTCATGATCCTCAATTTATGATTGCTCTTTCTTCCAGGGGCCACGGCCAGGCTTTTACCCTGATGACAAATATCAGAAGAAAGTTGCAGGTTTGTGATCCATTGTGCTAATTGTTTGCAAACACATCGGAGTTGAAGTCATCTAATGTGTTTTCATCTATGGTTTGTTTTTTGTAGATGTGACCCGTGATAATGACTGGACTTGCCCGAAATGTGGGAATATAAACTTCTCTTTCAGAACCTTTTGTAACATGAGGAAGTGCAATACACCGAAGCCTGGAACTCAGGTTTGTGCTATTTTCTTCTTCTAAGTTACATAATTAGTTCTGATAATTTGTTTGCGCATTGGTGTCTATTCTGTAATAATTATGCTGATTGGGGATTAATTCTATTATACTTTTGGCACTAAGTGGCTTATAAACTTAGATTAGTGTAGTTTGTAGTTCTTTTATTTATAATACAATTGATTTAATAGTGATATTCTCCCTGTTGCTGCAGGCTGCTAAGTCTGACAAAAACTCCAGTAAGTTTTCCTATTATCTCATTATGTGCAGGGATTATTCAATCTGAATTCATAGTTATACATTTACCTGCTTTCCAGAGCAAAAGATTCCTGAAGGAAGCTGGAAGTGTGAGAAGTGTAACAATATAAATTACCCCTTCCGAACCAAGTGCAATAGGCAGAATTGTGGTGTTGAGAAACCAGCCGAACTAAAAAAGACCCCTTCACCAGAAACAGAAGAGAATGATCAGGTTTGTGATGTAATTCATTGTGCCTGTATTACCATTGGTTGTTTGAATCTGATATATCTGATGGCTTTTGTACACTCAAAAAACTCAATGAGCATGAGTTTTAAGTTTGTTAATGCAAATGTAATGTCACCCTTTTCTGATCCTTCTCTATTTATCCTCCTTCTGTGTCTTGATTCTGTAGATTCTGCAATGTCAATTGTAAGTTGTCCATCTTTTTTGGTTCTGCAACAATTGATTTGAAATTGTCTATTGTTCCAGTGAGTACTAGAACATGTTTGAGGGTTGAGAAGGTCCAGAGTTGTCGTCCAGCATTGCTCAATATGGGTGTCTGAAAGTCAGTCTTGTGGTCCTCATGTTGCAGCGGTTGTCAAGTTACTCTGCCTTCTCACGATGTCTGTCAAGTTGTTCTATTACTTGCTTCTGTATTTGTGGTCTTACAGATTCTTTGATGCATCATGTGTCTCGTTGATGCATAATGTGTCTGCTAGTTTTTTCTGGTAAAAAATTCTACAGGGTGTTATGGTATATTTTAGGCATTATATTATTTAGATCAACCCATCTTTCCAGTGGTTACGCTACTTAGAATATTTCGCCCATCTCATTCTTGCTCCTTTGGATGGTCAGTGTTGCATGGAATATCAGCGCATGGCAATATTCCTCTAGAATCATATATATGTCAATAATAAAAGTTTTCTAGGTCTGCAACAGTTTGTGTCTAATAGTTTCAGTATCTTGAGTTCGTTTTGACCAGTGGCCTTAATAGTTCGGCCTTTATTTTGTGAGGGTTGCGGAGTTGTATAGGTGGAACTGTTATATATGTTGCATTGTCCAAGCCAGTTTTGCATGGGCTGGCCTGAGGCCATTGTTGGTTTTACTTTCAAGCGCGTCAATCAGATGCATTCTTCGAGCTCTAATATTCTGTTACCAAAAGGTTCACTTACCAGCTCAAATCTTGGGATTCTCACCACATTGCATCAGTTAGCTGCATTCACTGCACAATAGCTGCTTTTACTGCATAGTGCATATGATTTTATAAGTAATATTGATATTTTGGAATGTTTTTGGGGTCAAATTTAGTTTTTTTTTTTTTTTTGGCTAGCCTTTTGCAAGTAAAGTGCACACATTTTTTCTGTGGAAAAGTGGGATTTAAATTCATTAACAGGCTTTTGCATGTCGAAGCACTTCTTAAGGAAGTGAAGTGCAATGCTTTAATCTTAAGATTATTGCGGGAGAGGCCCAAGTAGGATTAATTTCAGATAATTAAATTTTGTTAACATTTTGTTTGCTTTATGTACAAGTTTCAATTGCGTTGTGGCATTCGTGGCTAGCTGAGCCTCCCAATGCGCCTTTTGAGTTTGGCAAGTCTCAATCAATAACTAGTCCACACGCTTAAACTGTCGAAAGAACCAAATGAAAATACACCGTTCCTAATTATAATTGGAAATGCATATAAGGCCCAACCAATGTTATGAATACTGTATCGGGCTCAGTACCAGATTGAGCTCTGGAACGGAACTGTATGGGTATCAGGTACTGTTTTGGAGAATTTTTTAAATTTATGAAATAGTCCTTAAAATTTTTAAAAATGCAAAATAGTCCATATTGGTATATTATACAGTTGTATTTTATATTTTACTAGCTTACTGTTTACATCAATTATGCTTTTAAAAATTTTAATAATAAATAATAATGACAATTAATATGAAATAACAATAATTTTAAATATTTTGCATATAAATAATAACCATTATTAATATAAATAAAGACAATTATCATCATGCAATTATAAAATTAAAAATAATTCAAAGTATTTAAAATATTACAATAAAACAAAAATATTTTTTAAATTTATAAAATTGTCCCTGAATTTTTTTAAAAATTACAAAATAGTCCATTGTCATATTGT
>JANKOD010000002.1:9054515-9068903 GCA_026284645.1 Erythroxylum acuminatum | reverse complement strand
AGTACATTATATACCTGTGAATGCCATTAGGTTTAGGTTTACGTGAGTCATTGTGTCTGCATGGGAGTCTAACGCTCGCCGGGCCGAACGGGTCGTGGACGTCGGGCCATCGTCATCTGGGCTTGGTGCTAGGCCTAGGAGAACCAATTTAGCCCACCCGACCACTATGAATCGAGAATGAACTAATAAATTGTAGCTTATTTTGGTGATGCAAATGATAAAAATTAATCTATTTCCAACCTAATCTATTTTTATCTCGAATTTTTATGTCATAATTGCTTTTAAAAAATTAAGTTAATGCTTTTGAATCTAAAGCAATATAAAAACAAAGTCAATCTGCAAACTTATTATTCATATCTTTTTCTTTAAAATAGATACATAATTTTACATATTATTTTAGCATGTCCAAAAATTGAGAGTTGCCTATTAGGATGTGAGATGAGATGATCATAGTGAAGAGGAAATGCTTAATAACAAGTTCCTACTATAAGGATTTTGTTAAAGGATGCAGATATTAACTCTATGGTTTCAAGAGTATGCAAATATTAACTTGCTCTTCCTTTCTTTTTTATAATGCTGGACTTAAATCTTTTGGATAATTTTAGACTCACCCTCAGGCGTCAGACATGTTTTCTATCAATCTTTATAATAATAAGAAGAAAAGAAAATTCCAATGTATATCCTTATTAATTATAAGGCAAGCCAAAAAAATAAATAAAGGAAATCTCATATTGCTTGATTGGCTCTCCCTTTTTTAGTTCATTCTTGATAAGGTATTTAGTCTCCGTCAGACAATAATTTATATCCAACGAACATACAAGCAAGACAAAGTTGAATGTTATCATGAATTAATTAGTGTCGCCTTTGTCTACAAGAAATTGTTTGTTAATCACTAAACAATTTAAGGCAACAATTATGCATTGGAGTGAAAGGGAGTGATGAACTAAACATATCCTTCAGGTGAGAAAGCAAGAATCGAATAGTCATGGATGGTGGAAATGAAGGGACGCAAACGAAGATAAAGAGTTGCTGTGCTTGAATAAATTGTAAGTCTAAAAGTTGAAAACATGGAAACTCTAAAAGCATTAGTAACTTCATTCTCTTATTTAACTATTAATAATTTGAGACAAGATTTTCTGTCCAATTTTATGGTGTCTAATCTCAACCATTTATTTATGCAAGTCTCACGTTTATTTATGTAGGACCCACGTGAAACTCACATAAATAAGTGACTGAGATTTATGGGACATAATAAGACACCATAAAACTGGATAGAGGATTTAAACTCTAACAACTTCATGAGATCACGAGGTAACTTTATGAGAGTATTAATAAGAATGTATTTATAATTTTATTAATTTTTTAAATAATACATTTCTCAAAAATAACTTTTATTTTAAATAGAGTTTTGTACCCATTCTTAACGGGACACCGGAGAAAGAAAAAGTGGGCATAGTTGGACCTCTATTTTGATGGGTAGTCGTTGGAGGAGTATGAATGCTCAAATTCAGAAACATGCACCCTCCTCACCCTTTCGTGATTAGGGAGAAAAACATTGTCTTCGGACCATTTTATTTTCCTAACAAGATCGTTCACAAAAGTTTGGATTCTCTATCTAATATTATGGTGTCTTATTCTATTTCATGAATCTCAGTTATTTATCTATGTAAGTCCTACGTAGGTCTCGCATAAATGACCACGAGATTTGTATAAATGAATGGTTGAGATCATAGGACAGAATAAGACACTATAATATTAAATAAAAGATTCCATTCCGTTCACAAGACAATAAGAGAGTGAAAAACAATTTTAAATGTTGATTCAAACTAAAAAGGATAAGGGTTTAGACAAACAAAATAAAAGAAATTTCCTCACGTTCGTGATTAGTCAATGATAGTGACCACGAACTTGATCTTTAATGGCGAGCTGGATGGATGGGATGATCCTCAACCTCAACCTCAACCTCAACGTGTATATATAATTTTATCTAATTGTGTTAATATCTATTATAAGAAAAATGAAAAATCATGACTTGGTATGGCGTTGCTTTCACGTATCCAAAACAGTTGAGAGAATTGTCTAACTTTGTACCCAAAGATAGTTAATGCTCCATGATTTTGATCAACCGAGATTCTCTGTCCAGTTTTTATGGTGTCTTATTGTGTCTAGTAAATTTCAGCCATTTATTTATGTGGGCTTCACATAAATAAACGTGAGACCCACATAAATAAATATTTGAGATTCACTGAACACAATAAGACACCATAAAATTAGACAGAAGAATTGGACTCGATTTTGATACTATACTTAAACCCATAATTAAGGAAAGGGTGGATAAACGAATATTATTTGACACGGAAGGGGAAGCCGGACGGTTATATAATCCCAGGTTCTCCACTTCGACTTAACTCTCCAACAAAACCTCTGCTTTTCTCCCGTAACACACCACAACCCCTGTTACATTCTTCTCTTCTTCCTCTGTGAGTGTCAAGCTTTCCTTTTCTATCTCTCTCGTGATTTCTTTCGTAGAACTGCACAGTGTCACATGAGAAGTGACACTAAAGCTATGTGATGTGAAAATGGCACCAGAACTGAAAACTCTCATGTTTTATCTATTGATTCTTACTAGTGATGTTTATCTGCAAGTATGTATCTCACTGTTCTTGGATGTACAATGCAGTGTTTGTCTGGTTTCCTCATGGATGCATTTCTTCTTGCTGTGCTTCTCTAATGCAGTATATGAACTGTTTGTTTTGGTGGCATGAATCTTATAATGTTGTATCATCTTGGTGGTTTGTTCCTTTCTTGAGCTTTCCCTTGTCCACTTTCACTGTTCCCACAGTTGTTGTAGATTCGGTTGGTAGCTTTCTCAGATCTCGTGTATCTTTCTCAACCAATGGTGTTCTGTTTTTATAGTTGATAGCTCATGATGATTTGTTTTTCTTTCCCTTCTTAAGAACCTCTTTATGATGTTTGTTATTAAACAGGATTCGAAGCATGGTTCACATATGCTCTGGCAAGTGTGGAATGTTGTTTTTTCCTTCACGTTATATCTACTTTTCTTTTTAATTTTCTCAAGCAAAATAGTTCCCATCTTGTTCATGAAACAAGAACTAACAGGTAGGCCTTTTCCAGGTTTGAAAATGGCTAGTATATCCATCTGGTTCATGGGGCTTGCCATTATCTGGGTGGCCATGGCAGAAGCAGAGTACATGAAGTACAAAGATCCAAAGCAGCCATTGGGCACGCGAATTAATGACTTGATCAGTCGTATGACTCTTGAAGAAAAGATTGGTCAAATGACCCAGATCGAGCGCAGCGTTGCATCTGCAGACGTGATGAAGAAGTACTTCATTGGTGAGCATGAATGATTTCCCATTTATTTGAAAGGAGCTCTGAATATCATGGATGGCAAGTATAGATCATTCTGTTTCTTGAACGCTTTTGCAGGAAGTGTATTGAGTGGAGGAGGAAGTGTTCCATCCAAGCAGGCTTCTGCACAGACTTGGATTAACATGGTAAACAACTTTCAAAACGGATCTTTATCTACCAGACTTGGGATTCCGATGATTTATGGGATTGATGCTGTTCATGGCCACAACAATGTTTACAATGCAACGATTTTCCCTCATAACATCGGACTTGGAGCCACCAGGCAAGTAAACAGTGTCTATCACAGGAATGATTATATCTTTAAGCTTTCAACTTAACCGATGGCTAGAAACTTGGCAATGGGGATCTATAAAAGACTTAAAAAGTTTTCACTAGATTCCACTCTCACCGGCTTTGAGATCTCTAGAAACAATTTAGACCCAGGTTCTGGTTTTCATGCCATTCTTGGTAATCATGTGATCATATGTTTCAATTCTGACAATTTTCGATGAGCCTCTTTTGTTTCATTTAGGGAACCTGAACTAGTTAAGAGGATTGGAGCAGCAACTGCGCTTGAAGTTAGAGCTACAGGCATCCCATACGTTTTTGCACCTTGTCTTGCTGTAATTATCTCTATTCTAAAAAACTACTACCCGCGAAAATACGATTATTACATTGCAGAATTCAGACAGCTGCTATTCGTTTCAATACACAGGTCTGCAGAGATCCCCGATGGGGTCGGTGCTATGAAAGCTACAGTGAAGATCCCATGATTGTTAAGGCAATGACTAAGATTGTACCAGGATTGCAAGGAGATATCCCTTCCAACTCTCAAAAAGGTGTCCCCTATGTGGCTGGAAAGTAAGAACTTCCCAATTTCTTTTTCTTCCTTTATTTAGCTTCTATCTGAAAAATAATACCCTGGGTTTCATTTAGTATTTTATCTATTCAGATAGCTGAATAAAAGAGATACATCAATCACCATTATAGTCAATTGCTTTTATCTATTACCATTTTAGTCAACTGCTTTATCTTGTGTGATCTTCATTTGAGGTCCAAGTCCAACTGCAATTACTTTCAATAACAAAATCAAATTTTGCCACTTTTGATGTATGACAAGAGTTGGGATGGCCTAACTCCTTGAATTTCTAGATGATTGTACAGATTTGCAAGTTAATATTCTTATTCCAGACAATCTTCAAATAGCTGAAGTCTTCATGACACCTACTATTTCAAGACTTCAGCGCTTTGTGGTAGGTTGAAAGAATTATTGGTTGCCACAAACATTCAGTATGGGATAGGCTAAATATAAAGAATTAAACCAGATTTCTCGTTCATCAAAACTGAGAAAAAGAAAAGGTTTTTACTGCTCCGCACGTCTGCAATATTAAAATCTGCAATCCTATTCCTTGTCCCTTGAGGATTCTTGTGACTTCGGAGGCTTTTTTATCTTCACTTCATACTTCCTATAATTCCACTGCAAGTTCAATAATTTAAATGACTATAAGCAAATCAACTGTCACAGTTTCCTGCCACTGGTTCATGCAGGCAAAAGGTTGCAGCTTGTGCCAAGCACTATGTGGGTGATGGCGGAACAACAAAAGGGATTAATGAGAACAACACAGTGATAAGCAGACATGGCTTACTTAGCATACACATGCAAGGCTACTATACTTCAATTATCAAGGGCGTATCAACCGTGATGGTCTCCTACTCCAGCTGGAATGGAGTCAAAATGCATGCTAATCGTGAGCTAGTCACTGGTTTCCTGAAGGACACTCTTCGCTTTAGGGTATAACTATATCCTCAAACTGCAACTCTAGTCTTTGGCTATCCTCATCAGTCTGAGAGAAGTTATAAGCATTACGTGAAAATAACATGGATTTTTTCAGGGATTCGTCATCTCAGATTGGGAAGGCATCGACAGGATCACATCCCCACCCCATGCCAATTATACATACTCCATTCTTGCCGGAATTGGAGCAGGAATCGACATGGTATATCATTAGTCCACAGAATATCCCGCACATGTTTGTGGCAAATCCCTTAAATCTCACTTTTCCCTCCACTGTCCACATTTGCAGATTATGGTCCCAAATAACTACACCGAGTTTATTGATGGCTTAACAGCCCAAGTGAAGAACAACTTCATACCCATGAGCCGTATTGACGATGCAGTTCGAAGAATTTTGCGAGTCAAGTTTGTAATGGGTCTATTTGAGAACCCATGGGCTGATAACAGTCTCATCGACCAGCTCGGAAGTCGGGTAAGCAATAGACATCATCGCTGTTGCCGAAACTAGTAAAATGTCTACACAAATATGTTAAATTTGATCTTTCTTCAACAACAGGAGCACAGGGAATTGGCCAGAGAAGCCGTGAGGAAATCACTTGTCCTGCTAAAGAATGGTGAATCTGCAGACAAGCCATTGTTGCCTCTTCCTAAGAAAGCACCAAAAATTCTTGTAGCTGGTAGCCATGCGGACAACCTTGGCTATCAGTGTGGTGGATGGACGATTGAATGGCAAGGACTGAGTGGCAACAACCTCACAATCGGTACTCTCTAAAATTTCTCCCCACTTGTTTTATAGATCACTGCTCCTTTTTTGTGGTTTGGTAAGTAGTAAATTAAGTGCTTATAATCTTCAACCTTGCAATCACTTCTTAAACTTACATAGTTGATGATATCCTGACAGGGACTACAATTCTCACTGCCATAAAGAATACAGTTGATCCAAGCACTGAAGTTGTGTACCAGGAGAACCCTGATAAGAACTATGTTAAATCAAATGGCTTCTCTTATGCCATAGTTGTAGTCGGAGAGCACACGTATGCAGAGACAGACGGTGACAACTTGAACTTGACAATCCCAGAACCTGGTCCAAGCTCAATCCAAAATGTCTGCGGAGCTGTTAAATGTGTTGTTGTTGTCGTCTCCGGCCGTCCTGTCGTCATCCAACCTTATGTAAACCTGATGGATGCTCTGGTTGCCGCCTGGCTTCCTGGAACTGAAGGGCAAGGAGTTGCTGATGTTCTGTTTGGTGATTATGGTTTCACAGGCAGACTCTCGCGGACATGGTTTAAGACTGTTGATCAGCTGCCAATGAACGTTGGAGATAAGCATTATGACCCTCTCTTCCCGTTTGGATATGGCCTCACTACCAAACCCAGCAAATGCTACTAGATAAGCGACAAGACAACACCTCGTCGAGAGAGAAGAATTCAATTTGATTGTCCTTATTTGTGAATGCATAAAAAATTTATTACCAAGTCCGCGTGTGTGGGCGTTTAGATTGGAGCCATTTAGTGCAATGGCTACTTGTTTAGTGATTGGCTTTCTCCATCAACAATTAGGCATATGCCGCATCAAAGTTAACTTGGGCTCTTTGAGTTAGGTGCTTAAAACCTAAAGCAAGAAGCCAAGGACTATTGAAATTTGAAGAACATCCAAGTATGTCTTTGTTAATCATAGTTCATATGGTACTCATATTAAAACAAACCATTTTATTACACAAGGAAGAACCAGATAAGCAACTTACAAACCATTTTATTACACAAGGAAGAACCAGATAAGCAACTTACAAACATCGAAAGAAGACATCAGGTCTATTCCACAACAGTGATTTGCAGGTCCTTTTCCTCCTGAGGACCAACAGTACTACCACCCTCAACTTCTTTTATCTGCCTCAAAATGTCAGCCTTTTTATCAAGGATTGCTTCTAGTTTTGCATTGATTTTCTCCAACTTGTTCTTCAGTTTGTCCAGGTCTTTGGTCTTAGCAATCTCACCACGTTTCTTTTTCTTGTCACATTTATCTGTCTTCTCCTTCTGCTGCTTCTCTTCTTTTTCTTGGACTGTGTTCTGTTTTTCTTCCCCTTTCCTTTCTGATTCCTTGGAACTATCATTTACCTCAATCCCTCTGGAAGCAACCTCAAGTTCACCCTTGTGTTCCACCTTTTCCTTCTTGTCTTTCTTTTTCTTCTTTTTCTCCCCATCTTCTACTTCCACATCCACTTCATCCTTGTCCTTCTTCTCTTTTTTTCCCTTATCTTTCTTCTTTTGCTTCGTATCATTTTCCTTCCCTTCAGCCCCACCTTCTTCTTCCTCTTCTGTATCATTCTCCTTCTCCTTCTTCTTCTTCTTCTCCTCTTTCTTTTTCTTCTCTTCCCCCTCATCTTTGAGATCACCGTGCTTGCCTTTCTCCTTTTTAGATTCGTCCTCGCATTCTTCATCTATTTTCTTCTCTTTATCCTTCACCTTCTTCTCTTTCTCTTTCTTCTCTTTCTTCTCTTTTCCTTGCATCGTCTCTTTTTCTTTCCCTGAACCTTCTTCCTTCTCCTCCTCTTTTTTATCCTTTTTCTTTTTCTCTTCTTTCTCTCCCATTTTAGCTTCCTTTTCATCCCCAGAAACCACATGATCCTTTTTCTTCTTCTTCTTCTCCTCCTTATCTTTCTTATTCTTTTTCTCTTCTTCTTTTCCCTCACCAGCTTCATTGCCTACCTCAGACTCTTCATCTTCACCATCCTTACTGTCCTTTTTATCCTTAGCCTTTTCTTTCTTCTTCTTCTTCTTCTCCTCCTCCTCTCCATCATCCTTCTTCTTTTCTTTCTCCTTTTTCTTTGATTTCTCTACATCCTTCTCTTTATGCTTCTCCTCCTTGTCCTTATCTGCTTTCCCCTTTACCTTGTCTACTGATTTGGTCTTCAATTCAAGTTCCACTTTAGTCTCTTCACCCTTCGTTTCAGCTGGCTCGGTATCCTTGCTCTTTACAGTAAGATACATTTCTTCCTTTTTCACCTTTTGTCCAACCTCAGAAACAACAGATTCAGATTTGTCTTCCGTCTTTGGAGTATTTACCTTAAGTTGAAATTCAAACCTTAGGTCTTTCTCCCTCAAACTCAGATACCCTAAGGAAAAACAGAACTTGAAATGAATATTCAAATAGAAAATTTAGCTTATCCATTTGCATTGACACTTAGAATTGAACCACAACCAATGTGTAGACAGAAAGTTGATCTCCACAAAATGATAAGTCACAATACACGAGCACATAAGCAGATGTCAATTTATAACCATAAATTGAACACAATTATCTAGCTGACCAAACCAGCAAATTGAGCAAATATTGAAGCTTTCATCGTTGCTAGGATGAATAGGGTTTTAAAAAAAAGGGAGGACGAAGTAGAAAGTACCTCATACCACCAAAAAGGACTAAAAATCAGTGAAAAAGAAATAAACGAGAATGCCCATAAAGAATAGTGAAAGGAACATAACCGATCCCAAATGGAGGAAAATGATTTCGTTCGAGTGTACAGGTTAGAATACGAATCATCCATTATTCAATTACCTGAGACACAATACAGTTCCATAAGATCACTTTCCAAAAATCTCGACAGACCACAATTCAATCTCACAAGACAAAGATGGAAGAGAATTTTATAACCCCAGAACAACAAGATCAAACCTTGACCATCAAAACCTTTCAAAAGGATTGAAAACCAAACTCATAAAAGGATACAGAAGACCAACGTAACCACAGGTTTATAATGAAAATGAAAGGATAGTTATTACTTGGATTCTTTTCTCCAGATATGAGAAAACAAAAACAGATACCGAAACAAAACCAAACACAATAAACAAAGGACAACAAGACAAGAATTTGTACCTTAGAGCTCCTGTTACCCTCTCGAAGGCTGTATGATCTAGATGGATTTAGAAGTTTGGGTTTGTGGGTGTCTCTCCAATGGTGGAGACAACATTCGATCCTCTGTTTTAAAGTCTCCAGAGTTCAGATACGTCATCTTGACATGACATTAACGTTTGACCTTTCAGATCCCAACTGAACAATACAGAGTCGGTGACGTGTAAAGAGCGCTGACTATACTGTTAAATGGTTACTACTGCGACACGGTTTGGTTGAAACATGAAATAATATCGAAAGAATTATACAATTGCTTGGGCACGAAGTAAATGAATTCCGTCCAGTTTCAGGTCAATTCTAAAATTATTTGATTCTACATGAATTTTTAATATTGCCATAGGAAGTCTTCATCTGACTTGTTGTCCATGTCCAATGTATTGCCATAGGAAGTCTTCATCTGAGCTGTGCCATAGCAAGTCTTCATCTGAGCTGTGCCAAAAGATACTATTGCTTCTGTCCTTTTCATGCACGTCCTTTCTCACCATACCTGTAAATTCTACGCAAATGCTCCTTCTCTCTTTACAGCAGATAGGAAAAACCTGGTCTTTACGTTTCTTTCTTTTTGCCTCAAAAAGTCAAATTTCGGACTCATGTTTCTGCATTTTCACCCATTAAGCTTTTGTTTGATTATGTACGAGAAAGAGAAAAAAAAAACGAACTATGTTTTCTTCTTTCCTGTTTCTGTTAGCAAAGTTTGTCTACATCCGAGGCTTAATGTGACATCTTTGCTCGCAAATGCCATTCATCGTACTGCTCTCCAGCATTGAGGATTAACCGTGCTCGCTAAGAAACCAAATGCCATTTTCATGTCAGGACGCGTGCAAGAAACAGGCTAGCATGGCAATGGTCGTGTCCTCCATTTTCAGTTCAAGAGTTGAAATTCAAGTAATTTCACAATTTACGTTAATAACATTAGATGTAGTACTGTTAACAAGGGGCAGTGGAATTTATAAGTTGATAGAAATATTGTGGAAGCGATTTTTTACATTGTGGAAGAGTGGTGTTGCTATGTCATCGCCTACTTTCTAAAATTCTTCACTTCGTGAGAACTTCCCCAGGTGTGAATTCTGAGTGCAAGCTATATAATTTGCACATCCACTTACTAGTCATTAGGATCCCATTCATCATCCATTGCAAGAGTCGAACTACTCTTATCATAATTGTCCACAGATTCTTGCTGTTCAACCATCTCATTCTCAGTTTCCAGCATACTTTCCTGACGCCCTTCTACTTGTGTTGCCTCTGACAGAACAACTTTCTGATTATTCTGCATCCATTTAGGGCATTCATCCTCACCTCCGTATACATACCTTCCATCATTACCCTTCAGCTGCGTAAAAACCTTAGCATAAGAAATTCTACAAGAGCATTCTGGTAGTGGGTGCGAGAGGAATGAGATTGATTTTGACAACATCGATTGCCTGATAATGCCCTCCTGACCCAAGCTTTTGTTCAGATGTTCCCTTACAGAGTGTCCAATGATGCTTAGGATGGTACATATTGTGACGAATTTCTTGAAAAGTTTGGCAAGAACTTTCCTGTCGGAAACCAAATCAGAATCAGAGAATCATTTCCATGTATTTCAAAATATCTGGTTTACAGTCCCCAATACAAGAAAGACTTCAAAGACAATTCAACATTTTCAGTTATATTCTAACACTCAAATCTGCATCATGTCGAATGTCTTGAAGTTACACCAATAAGTACACACACAGCAAATGTAAATGAAGCCAGTAACAGTATATCAATTACAAGAAAGTCTGAAATTACTGGAAATAGGTAAATACATCTATGGGAAAGAAGATGTAAACCTGCATGAATATCAACTTCAAAAACTTTTGTACTCTTTTTCCTGGCAAGCACCAATATTTCAATGTGATGTCAAAAAGTTGATGTTTCTTATTTACTGCTGGGAAGCAAGTATAAATAAATTCAAAAGCTATCAAGCATTGGGAAGAGGGGCATACAATACAAGGAACGTATTTGTCTTTGTGAGAGAAAGCAAGTTGAGTGAATATGTGTACCAGTATATGAAAAAAAAGAAAAAAGGAATTAACATAGCAACCAAATTATGGAAATTAAGTGGTAACCAAGGATCTTTTTTCAAATAATTGCTGAAGAATACCAAAGGTCAATTTAACAGAAAGGAAATAAATCAGGTTTCTTCGGTTTCAACTATTTCAATTGATCTATGGTAATCATAATTCAATTGATCCATGGTACTCATAATTCTAGCAATTTATCCCCCGTGCACTTTCAAATTCTTTTGAAACATAAGGGAACCAGATTTACTCTAATGAAGGGGTATTGATAGAACTCTTCCAAGTTACTGTTCTATTGAAATAAATGAATCAGAGGGATTCCAACAATCTCACCGATTCAGCCAATACACAGAAACAAGAATCAGCCTATATGAGGGGCTGTACCTCCCAAACACACTCACAGTCCAGAAAATGCATGCCTCTATACAAAATATTCCCCTCCTTATATATCCCATCCTACCCCAATTATTAGATGACACCTGTCACTTAAATTGTAACTAACTTCACGTGTTGCTAGAATTCGCCAACTTCTTCTTACGCCTACTGTAAACTAATAGCCTCCGAGCTCTATCAGGTATCCTTTTAATTAATGTAGCTTTTATGTCCATCTACCTGTCTGTCGGATATGTTCTGGAAGAAGCCCTCTCATATATCCTCTGTCCCATGACCAAGCTTGAAAAATCAGGCCACCCGCTATTATGAAAACCAAGAACAGAAATGATATAATCAAGAGCATCCCAAATTAACCTGTGAGCTTGCATCCTCAGATCTACAGGTAAGAGATGGGGTTCTTTGTCAGTCTCAGTAGTCCAACCATACCAACCTTCTTTCTATGTCCATAGATGGGTCTATATGGGGGAGGAGGAAGGGGCATAGGCCGAGGACCTGCCATTTTCCTCCCTTCTTTAAGTTGTTCCTCACATTTGGCAGAAGGTGTTTGAAAAGGATATTCAGGAATAGGACTTTCGGGACCAATCAAGTCAGAGAAGTCTTTATACCATAATGTACTATCCAACAAGTTCTCAAACATGGCATGAGGGATGAGGACTCATTGACCACCAAAGGTTTCAGAACCATCCATATAGATAATGGTTCTGGGAGAATATCCCATTGCTCTAAGAAGTCCAACCTGTCAAGAATTTGTGGAGCACAAGTGCATTTCATTAGTACTTTACAAGTCAATCTGAAATCAAATGAAACCTTGGCAATGATCTCAGTTAAACCATGACTCATGATCAAGTGTGCAAAATGAGTTCATTCTCTGCACTATATCTAAAATTTGGAAACGGAAAAGCTGAATTTGATTCTCTTATTTATCTTGTCTCACCAGCATTTCCTAAAGTCACATGATTCTTTTGAGGATGGTCCCAAAACTTCCTTATAAAGTTGCTGTCCTGCAGACCATATATGGTTGTCAAATTATATATTCACTTTTCATTATTTTACATTAGCTGCCTTTAAAGCCTACTACTCTTTTCATCCGTCTCCATCCACACACATCATACATGTGTAAAAAACCACTTCATCTTCCATTTTGTTTGTTGATGGAGCATCACAGAAGGATAAGCATATATTTTGACTCCCATTATTAAAGTCCTTGGATCTACACCCAATATTAAATACCGATCTATAAAAGAATTAAGTCCGCATGAATGTGTAACTGAAAGTTAAACCAGGAGCTTACTTCTTCAGGCATAAAAGGACATGAACCATTCTCTCTCCATAGATGAGAGTCTATATTCAACTCCTCATCAAGGATCCCCTGCTTGATCATTTTTGCCCTTTGGTATTGTATGAGTTCAGTGTGAAGATCCTAAAAATAATAAATAAGCTAAAAAGAAATTTCAGAAATAAAGGTTTTTCATTTTTAATCATCATTCGACAATTCATAACTAGCAGTTAAGACCTCCATGTAGAAGTTCCAACTACTGAACTTGCTGATTCTCGTCAATTACTGAGAAAATCTTATAGATACTGTCAGAAAAAACATATAAGCTTAAGCTATTAAATGAGGCTCCAGCAGGGTCGCATATTTAAGACCCCCCTTCACTAAGGAGTGGGCACACAACCAAGGGTAGCATTATTTGAACTTAAGACTTCCTAGTTATAAAGGGTGTATTACCATGTCAAGAAACATTAGATCCAAAAGCTCAAGTTATTAGATAGAACCCAAGAATGATTCAATTACTTTTAACATATACCATACGATGAAGGAAACTCAAAACATTTCGATGCAACTCAAACTAAGACAAACTTAAACATAATTCCAGGAAACTGTAAACTAGAGAGTTCTTCAGCAAACATGCCTGGAAAAACTCTCCACAACCATGATAAGCTAATATGTCTCTCACTAAGCCATGATGAAGTACAAGGAAAAGACGCCCAAATGATCTTTAACCTATAGAAAAGGATAAAAAAGCAACTGATTTAAGAAATGTAATCAACTACTTCAGTGCTGCTGAACTTGAGGCGTAAGACATGTCATCTACCAACTTGATCCAGAGTCATGGCCAATAGATGCTCACAGAAATATCATTTCCAATCTAAGGTCCCACAAAAACCAGCAAGTATAACAAAGAATTAATTATCCTACTTTATCTTATACTGTGTAATTTGCAGTCAATCTACGAAGAATATTTTTCACAAATTTTATACCTTTTAACCATCTCAAGGCCACGCATCTGAATTTCTTTGAGAAAACGTAGAGCATGAAATGCAACCCAGCACCTAAGCCTTTGAAATTCAGACATGCTAGGTGGAAGAATAGACTGAGAAAAATATGAGAATCCACTAAGAAAAATCACGACATTCACACAACTTTCAAGCCAAAATTGACCATGCATAACCTCAAAGTTACAGATTTTTACACCAAATACAGTAAAAGGCAACAACCTCAAGAGAGAGACTTGATGGATAGAAGAGGGCTGTTCAGTACACATCTCATTCCATGAAGTCATAAAGGAGCTACTTGTCATGTAGAGCAGATTTGACAATATAGAGGATTTCACAGCATTTAATAGCCCACTCAGTGATAAGAACAAATAAGTGCATCTCTCTCCAATAGTTATGGTAACTGTTAAAATAAATAAATATTAATTCAGAATATTCTCCCTTAATTGATAGGGGCGATAGACAGCTATTAGAGGTAGTTATTATTTCAATAACTGTAAATAGGGGTTGGCAGTTGTTAGAGGCAATTACCAAAGCAGTTATTTCTGCTTTTATTAGAGGCAGTTACCAAAGCAGTTATTTCTGCTTTGGTGAACCGTGTAC
>JANKOD010000002.1:9017398-9054415 GCA_026284645.1 Erythroxylum acuminatum | reverse complement strand
TAATAAATAATTATATAATATATATAATAAGAGGAAGGGCATTTCTGGAAATGGCTTTTGTGTTTTGTTTCTTTCACCGAAGCAAGAAATCTTGTCCCACGATTTTGGAAGGAACAAAAAATTCATGTTTCTATAATCTGGAGTTAGAAAAAAAATTAATTAAGTCAGCAACCAAATACTACGAGACACAAAACTTTTATATTTTGTTATATATCTCCACCAACGGTGCTCGTCTAAAGAGGGCCTTATGCTTAAAAGGACAAGAGCTTATTATCCTATATAAACAGAAAACAAAATTATCGCCATAAAAATTTGATTAATTTAAATTTAAGTGTTTTTAAATTATTTAAAATGATATTATTTTAGGAATTAAAATTACAATTAATTAGTTTTAATTAATTTAGTTTAAAGTTTTGTTCTTCCTAAACTAGTAGTGGGTAGTGGGTTATAACAAAGCTGCGGGCATGAAAGGGACAAACTCATTTCTCAGAGTGCCTTTAACGAGCAGTTGCATATGGTGGGGCATGAGATTTTATGTCTATTCCAATTTTATTTTTACCCCAATACTGTACAACGTTGTTTTATATCAAATGTTTATAAAACAACGTCAATTGAAAGCGATAATGAGATTGTAATTAGTGGTTAATCAAGATTTTTAGTATCTAAAATAAACACTCCAATAGGATGGCCTCTTGAAATTCAAAATTTCTTTTTTTATAAAAGATTATTCACAATATTATTTGTTGAATGTACATTAAATATTTTAAAGAAATTATTCAAATGAATCTTCGCTATTATATGATACTTTATTATCTATACATTTAAAATTAATTATTTAAAGATAAAAAATAAGAGTTGGATTTAATTCAATGGTACAATCAAATTCTTTTGAAATTCAAGAGGGCGATTGATTCGTACGAGAGCAGCTGGCCCTGCCCAAGGCCCACTATGAGAAGGGGACCCCCCAACTTTGACTCCCACAGTTGCATGTCACTAATTCATTCTATGCCTATAAGTCGTAAGCTCCTCTCCTGTCTTGCGCTATTGCTTATTCGTAAGGCAAAATGAGAAAGCCACTCAAGGCTTAAACGTTACGTAGGCCGCAGGTGGTAATAAATGATTTTAACGTTGGTGTAGTTGATGTTTCATCAATATATGTATTTAAATTACTCCAACTCAAAAATTAGCAGCAAAAATTTTTACGATTCTGTCTTCTGAGTTCTGAGTATAATTTAAAGGTAAAGTTTATGATCTTGATAATATTATTAATGATTTTGCATCTAGAAATGCACGGAGAAATTGTTTTTCATAAATTACGATCCTCTATGTATTTGTTAGTGTTATAATCATTTAATATTTAGTTGGTTACGTAAATTTATAAATTGAGTCATTTATGTTTTATACAAATATGAAAATTTAAGTATATTGTCAATTTATTGGGGCCCTTTTTTTCATTTTGCCCCGGACCTATAAAACTATAAAAACGGCCCTGAATCTAGGTGAGGTCTACAGTGACCCAGATTTTAGAACTGAGATCGGGGTTAGGCACCCTGTTTGAGATAGGATGTTCCAATTCTGTTCTTTTTAATCTGCTCCACATATCTGTATAGATTTTACGTAAATTTGTAGAGGATACGATATTGATCCGTGACTCAAAACTTTCAGGGTACCTCTTCATTCATCAACAGCATCAAACAAAATGTTCTGTTTCATGTCTGGCATCACGCCGATTGACACTGCTATCTGCGGAATTGACGTGAGAGAACAATCATTAAGCTTTTATGCTTAATCAGAGGCTCTGTGTCTCCGGTACTTGCCACTGTATCTAATGTCTGTTCTAGACGTTAATCTGTAAAAGTATTGTGGGTGGGTTGCAGATGTTCCTCTCGGAGTTGATAAGGTAGATATCATCCAGCAGCATTGTTATATAAATTTAGACCATTAGGTTATGACATGCTTGATTAAACGTGAAGAGTAAGGCATGCACTGAAACTGCCAATTTAGTGGGATTTCTCGCTGTTGTTGCTCGTTCATTTTCTAATTGTACATGAAAATGTTTGGGCGTTAGCCCCGTATTTGCATCAAAAGAAAAAGGAACACACGCATCTTCGTAGGCTATGACCGTGAGCCCATTTACAAAACTACGAGCCTAACTCTTCCGTTTTAGTTTCCTTTCTCAACGACTGAGAAAAGTAACAGAAATGCCACCTTTTACACTATCACAGAAATAGAATCACGAATCAGATTCAACACTAGAGTCGCTTCCATCTATGTGTGTGGACATTGAAAAGTTATGAAATTAGCCAATACTTCAATATACTGATATATCTTGGTGCCCTCTGAATTAAAGATATCACGTTAGCAAGTCTTTGACACGAGACGCAGACGCTAGAGCTAAGACTTAACGAAATAAAAGAAGGTAAGATTGAGCACTTTGTCAAGCATTGATGAGCAACCATTGAATAGAATTTTATACATCAATACAATTCAGACAGACACAGGGCGATTTCCAAGCTAATCATACGTAGCAGAAGCACTGCTCTCATGTTTCAAATGCTGTAGAGAGTCTCAATAACCAAAATCAAAACTCTGCTCTATGTACGAGTCGCTAGACAAAGAATTCTAAAGCTATCTAAAACCAGCGTGCAATTTGCCATTGTTAACTCTGCCACAACACAAACAGAAGACGCTAACTGACGTTGTCGATTTTAAAGTTTCTTTTCCAGCAAGAAAACCCGAAAGTTGGTGAAAAAGGAGACCAATTAACGCCAGCCAAATACCCATCAAAATCTCTATGCTTGCGCCAATCTTAGGGCTACTAGAGAAGTCAATTTTGTACTTGGTAGACATATTAGCATGCAAAATCCCCCATTTTGGAACACCCGTGGAGACACGACTCTGTACATTGAAACACACGACTTTGAAAATCGCCACAAAGGAGTCGTATGTTTCCATTACATAGGACTCTCATGTACAGGTGCACGACGTTCTAAGAATGGCAGCACCACAAAGGAACCTGAACGTGAAGCTAGGGTAGCACTACAAAGAAGGGCGTTAACGAACCTGAATGACGTTATGAAGACAGCGTTGTATGAAGAACCAGCGCAAACGTGAAGGAGCAGATGGCTAGAAAACAAGGAGCGACGTGCGACAGAAGATTTGTGAGAAAACAAAGAGGAGCGACGGCTGGAAAACCACGAGAATTTGAGAAGTCGTAACAATTATATCTTTCTTTATAAGGAAGACTACCCATGTCAACTAAATTAATTTTTGAATAATTGATAAAAATGTTACGAGCCATATTAAGACATGTCCGAGCTGTTTTTAACGTGTCCGACCATCTTCAGTCGTGTCAGAGCAGTGTCCGAACCGATAAGAATGATTTTTTTACTCCGACACGTACGATCACGTGTCCGACACGTGTCCACTGCTTGTCCGTGTCGGACACACGGACACGGCAAAATATAGCAATCAATAAATCAATTAATATAAATGATTTTTCCAACTTGGATACAATAGTTTGAAAATTTGATTTCAATGTGCTTTGTACAATCATGTTGAATTGGGTTATGAGCTATGTTGATTGCATATTTATTGTTGCAGTATAGTCTCATAGGTCCATCGTACTTGATCTTCAAATCTTCAACTAGATTAGTTTACACACACCTTAAGCCATCGCCCGAAACTCAACCTTTGAACTTAATTGAGCCACCACACTTTGTTTTTGCTTCTACAAGTCACAAGGTTCCCAACAAGAAAAGTGCAATATCATGAAGTTGATCTTGTATCAATAATAGATCTAGCATCATCAACATCAATGTATGTCTCAAGAACCAAACCTCCATTTATTTTGAACAAAATACCCTTCCCTATTGTTCTTTTAAGATATTGAAGTACGCTTTGAGCTACTTGCAAATGAACTTCCTTTGGACTATGCATAAATTTACTAATTACACTTACACATACGCTATATCTGGTTGTGTGTGAGACAAATAAATTAGTCTTCCTATTAGGCGCTAATACATCTCTTTATCTACTGCAACATCCTCCTTTGCTTTTTCAAGATTGAGATTCGAATCAATAGGAGTGCTTGCAGGTTTGCATGCTATCTTACCTTTTTCCTTAAGAAGATCTGTAACATACTTTTATTGCGAGATAAAAATTTCATACCTAGAATGTGCAACTTCAATTCCAAGGAAATACTTCAACCTTCCCAATGCCTTAATTTCAAATTCCTTATCTAATCATTGACTCAGCAACTATTTTTCTTTATCTTCATTTCCCATCACTATGAAGAGTTGTAACAACCTTTGAAGGATAGTGTTTGATAAGCAATATATGATCTCCTTGACTCTGTTTGTATCCTATAGCCAACATAACTCTAGCAAATCTTCCGAATCATGCTTTAGGCAATTGCTTAAGGCCATATAGTACCTTCTTCAACTTACACACAGTATGAGCAACCAAATTCTTCCCATAACCTAGTGAAACTTTCATGTAAATTTCTTCTATTAGATCCCCATGTAGAAATGCATTCTTGACATCAAACTGTTGTAATGTTGGATAATTATTTTAGATACGTTTAGTTAGCTTAGGAGATAAGTTTATCTTCTAGTAGATAAGATAAGATATACTATAGATTTGATAAGTTAGTATATACAAAAAATCTAGTAGTTTAGTAATATTAGAATAGATTATACTCGTGTATAAATTACATATAATCAGATAAATAAAGTGGCTTTTTCTTCTGATATTTTCTATACCCTCTTGTTTCATGGTATTAGAGTTATCGATTCTAGTAGCGTAATTTTTTTTCTAGCCACATCAGGGCTGGAGTTCAACCAACCTTCGATTCCTTTGATGAGTTTCAAACCTCATCCCAAACACCTAGTTACGTAATACCTTCAGCCTAAACTCCGTCTCCTCCTATTGATAATCTTTCGTTGCAAATTACGCAACATAGATTAAATGGAACGAATTTCAGAGAATGGTCCCAGTCAGTCATGCTCGTAATCAAAGGAAGAGGCAAGGCTGGATATCTAACAGGGGCAATTCCTCAACTACATGAAATAGCAGTCACTTACGGTGCTTGGGAAGCTGAGAATTCTATTGTCATGGCTTGGCTTATAAATTCAATAGAGCCAAAAATAGGAAGAACCTACCTATTCTGCAAAACTGCAAGAGAAATCTAGGAGGCTGTGCAAGAAATATATTCTGATTTGGGAAACACTTCTCAATGCTTTGAAATCTGATCAAAAATAAAAAATACTCACCGAAGTAATATGTCTGTTACCGAGTATTATAACTTACTCACTAAATTATGGCAAGAGATGGATCTATTTTATGCAGTAAATTGGGAGTGTCGTGCTGATGCTGATAAGTATGAAAAATTATTGAAGAAAGAGAGAGTTTTCGACTTCTTGCAGGGACTTAATGTTGGACTTGATGAAGTGTGACAAAGGTTACTCAGTTTAAAACCATTGCCATCAATCCGAGAAACATTTGTTGAGGTTCTTAAGGAAGAGAGTAGGGAAAAGGTCATGCTTACCTCACACACTTCTGAAAAAACCTCTCAAGGCTCAGCTTTGGTGGCAAACTCTCGAAAGGAGTCTACTTACCAAACTCAAGCAAGAAACCAAGAACAAGCAGTGGTGTGACCACTGTGATAAGCCCTACAACACCCGTAAGACTTGCTAGAAATTACATAGGAAACCACCAGATTGGAAACCTAAAAGCCAAAGAATTCAGCAAAAACGTGGGGCAGCATATGTAGCATAATCCCATATCAGCAAATCCACAGGGCTAAACTTGTCCCCCCAGCAGATTAAACTACTTCAGCAACTCTTGAATCAGACAAAAATTACAACTGAGAAAGACTCACAGGACCAACAAACCTCTACTGTAACACTAGTGCATAATGGTAACCTGTGTCAATCATTATTATCAAAGTCCCTAAGTCACGATCTCTGGATTGTGGACACAGGTGCATCAGACCACATGACTAGGTCTTTGAATGTTTTTGAAAAATATGAGCCGTGTAACCGGAAAGTTAATGTCTAGGTCGCAGATGAAAAAGGGTCACCAACCATTGGTCAAGGGAGAGTTTGTTTGCCAAAACTGACATTAAATGCTATTCTCTATGTTAACCGCCTATGCCATTGTAGAATTTCCTTATTGATCACATCATTCCCAAGAGACGCTTGATGAGTAACTATCATGGGATTTTCTTCCAAGATGTATAAGTCATCCTGCAATCTACCAATTCTAATCCTCTACCTTATGTGGAGGTTATGAAGAACATAATAGTCAAGAAAAAATTCAACTTTGCAATTAAGATCCTCAGTGATAGAACTAACAGAGAGAAGATTAATAGGAAAACAAGGTATGTGAAGAACTAATGATAAAGTGATATTGGGAGTACAGTTAACAAAACATGTACCAGATATAGATGTGAAAGACCCATCTGTTATTCTAACATTATCCCCTTTTTTTTCCATGAGAATATGTTAAAATTTTGTTTTGAGAACCTGTCATATGTTTGTTAGCTCTAGAGTCTATAATCCAAGGATTATCTTTAGGATTTGAGTACACAATACCTGATTTTGCAATATTTGATGTACCAACTATGGAAGGAGAGACCAGTTTTGAGAGAAGATGTCTTAAGTTTTGAGGTTCCTCATTGGATAAAACTCTAGTTAACGGTTTTTCAAATGCTTCATTCCCTTTAGCCAAGTGAGCATGACTCCTTACCGTTGAGCCGTCGCGTTATCCACGACTCTGATTTGGCCTTGAAACTGCAAGTTTCTTTGGTATGCCTTTGTTTTCCACAATAATCACAGAGCAAGTGATCCTTATCAGATTTTGGCTTCTCAATAAAATTAGCCACTAATCTTGCTTTCTCAACAATGGTTGTATGTAGCATAACAGTTCTTCTACTTTATTCTTGCTGAACGAGAGAATGTGCTAGCTATACTGAAGGGAAAAATTCTTTTCCAAGTAATTTACCTCGTATATGATCATATTTTGGGTTGAGACCTGCTAAAAAATCAAATACCTGATCCTCTTCTATCATTTTCTGTAATTTAGCATCATCTTTTGAGCATTCTGCTTGAAAATCCTGATGATAATCAAGTTCCTGCCAAAATCCACATAGCTCCGCAAAATACTGTGATACAATCATATCTCCTAGCTTGGTGTTATGTAGTTTATTACGAATATAAAAAATTTGTGCTTTGTTATCTACTTGAGAATACGTCAGAGAAGTAGCTTTCCATATCTTTATTGCTGTGTCAAGTAACAGATACATCCGAGCAATCTCCGGTTGCATTGAATTGATAAGCCACAACATCACGAGGGAATTCTTGAACTCACAATGATTATAATCAGGTTTATTGACATCAAGTCTCTAACTACCACCTCTAATGTAACCCTATAAGCCTCTAGCTTTGATGAACAATAAACAAAATCTTGGCCAAGCAAGATAATTGGTTCCATCAAGTTTCACGGGATTGATTTGAAGTGAAGGATTATCATAACTCGAAAGGCTTACCTTTTTCCCATTCATCTTCTTTAGAATCACTCATGACAACAAAAATATAACAATAGAAAGGATTTAGAAAAAAAACAGAGACTTCTGGCGTTTTTTTCCAACGGGCTACCGGAGGTTAGACACCTCATGGAGGATGAATAGGAGCCGACGACATAGTGGTCCAAGATGTGCGGCAAAAGCTAACCATCTGTGGCGAAGCATGGCTACACCGGTGATGTCAAGTCTGTCATAGGTAGGGTCATCGGTTGGTTCTAAAACAGGCTAGGTGGGTGGTGAGAGAAAAAGCACTTTATTTTTGGGCGAGTACAAACTTAACCGTTTACTATTCCGAAAGGAGAGGAATAGCTAAGGAAAAAAATTTCTGAGAAGAAGAACAAGCCCTTAAATCAAACAGGGCTCTAATACCATGAAAACAGGAGAGTTTTCTATATTGAATTGAGATATATGTACATAGGAATTCTATGGTATATATACAAAAGGCCTAGGAATATTTAGGAGATGTTCTTAGCTATCAAATCTCTCAATTATAGGAAGAGATCACTACAGATATTAATTCCTTAATATATATCAAAAATAAGCCAATCTAATAACTCATAGTCAACAGATTATTAATCAAAAAGGGCACCTGCTTGTGTTTAGCAAGCTCACATACCTCACAATGAAAATTTTCAACATCAAGATTTGTAAATAAAGAGGGAAACATAGTCTTAATAATTTGAAATGATGAATATCCTAACCGATAAGGGTGAAGTAAAATGTTTCCTTTATTGGATGCAATAGAATTTGGTATGAAATGGGATAATCTGCCCTTAGTTATGTTCAACTGATTTGGTGTTTCAAGATAGTAGAGGCCATCCCGTTCTCTAACAAGTCCAATCATCCTCCCCGAATCCTTATCTCGAAATACAGAATGACTACTGTAAAAAATCACATTACAACATAAATCTTGGGTGAGTTTTTGTATGGAAACAAGGCTGGTTAATAGTTTAGGAAGATGAAAATTATTTCTTAGAGTTATTGGAATTATTTTGACATTCCCTACACCTGCTATAGTTGTTAAAGATCCATCGGTTGTGGGTATTTTTCTAGTACTTAGACATGGAGTGTAGGCTAAGAAATATTTGGATAAATGGGTCATATTGTTAGGAACCTGAGTTTAGAATGATAGAGTTTTACTATATTATGGAAATATAGCTATGGTGTGTATATCCCTACCATAGAGAAATGTAGCTATCTCTCCCTAACCAGAGCAAGATTTGCTCCTAACCAGAGCAGCTATGCTCCTCAGAAGATGCAAATCTTCTGTCACTCTTCTCACTAGTATTCTGCCTACCTCTCCCTTCTTCTGGTCCACCTTTTATAGCCTTCCTAGTACATTCTGTTATAACTAACTAGCCACATCAGCTGCTACCTAATTCCTTCTGGCATGGCTCTCTCTCTCTCTTCCGACGATCCTAACACATGGCTAAAGCTCTTAAGTCCACAACCCAAGAGTTGGTAAATTTTGTATTTGAGAAAATAGAAACTTAACCAAAATACACCAAAAAATGAGTACGTGAAGGCTTTTCATGGCTGTTTATAAGAGATCTCACTATGTGAATCTCTTTTTGCTTAAGATTACTCGGCTTTTGTGATGTTAATTTCACTAATTGCTGGAATCGAGCAGTTTCTTCCAACTGTATAGTAGTGATATTTCTTGCTTCTTTAACTTTTGACATTTTCCTGTTTCTACAAGGAGGCTAAACCTTAGACACTTCCATCAATAAAGCCGGAAGAAACACTCTGTTTTAGAGCACAATAATCAGCAATGCAGGCTAAGATGAAAGAGATAAAACAAGGAGGAGACAACAATAAAGGCTGAAATGGAAGTACAGGAATGAAGGCTAAACCAAAGGAGAAAAAACAGAGGTCTGTTTGCAGCAATAAAGGCTGGAAACAACTTGATCCAAAGAGTCTAATGTGGCTTTAATACCATGTCAAATTTTGAATAAGAACTATATTTTTAGGATATCTCTAAAGTTTACATCAAGTATTACTTACATGCAAAATTCTAGTCCCTATAAATGGAACTAATAATTCTAATACAATATCTAATCCCATAATTTATGGGATACTCTCTTATCCCATGATTTCTGGGATATTCTAATATAATAGGAAATTTAATAAAATACAATCAATCATTATACATGATTTTTCCATAATAAGGATATATACACTTTTACAAAACTAATTTAGGGAATGTAATCCTTATGATCAAGGGATTATAATCCCTGTAATGAATAATACAATCAATGATCAATTTGTAACGGATGTTGAAGCTGCAACGATTTTTAAGTAATTTTCTTCTTGTAATAGATTGTATTATTTGACGATTGTGACTTGCAAAAATTTTTAAGAGATCAAATTCAGCTATCAATGTTTAAAAGTGCGTGAGATGCACATTGTAACAGTGCTATCATCATATGCAAATATGTCCAGGGAAATAAGGACTAGTATGAATATGCTATTAACTTCTGAATATTTACTGCTGGTGCTGGATCATTCTTGATGCAGCTTCTAATCTTTTTAATATGGTGACTAGGGATGTTGATTGGCGGGAAAAACTTTTGAATATGGTGACTAAGAGATAAAATGATCTCTAAATGATTTATTGTATCATTGCAGCCCGGCAAAGCTCATTGAGATCGTTAAAAATCGGTTTATTTCTCTTGGAGGAGTCATTTTAGAAGGCTACAGCGTGCTCAAAGTTTCAGTGTATGATGATGCAGCAGTAATTCTTTCAACTCTTGGAATTGCAACATGTAACATAATGGGGCATTTCAGATTCTCTTATAACAATTGTTAATTTTTGCCATAGGTATTGCAACTTGCAAAGGATAAGACCTTGTCATCACGTCTCATCATTGATGCTATGGGGAACTTTTCACCTATCGTAACACAGGTTAGATTCCTTTTTTGTTTCTTATTTGTGTGCATATCTTCATATACAATGGCACACTTCATTGTTGTGCATATTAGTTTTTAGGTATATCCTTGGGTAATTGGACATTGAGCATGATTATAGTCACTATCTGTGGTAATTCTAGTGGTTTTGTTAGGTTTCATTAAATTAAAATGGTATGTGGCTAAAAGATTTTCAAAAGAACATTTTGTGAGTTTGTTTATGGATGTTTAAATATTCCTACTATTAGAAAAAAAATGTAGAAATATTAAAAAAGATGTAAAAATGAGATAAGTAAACAAATTATGTAATTAGTGCATGTGTTTGTATTATGCATTTGAATTGGCTAACTATATGCTTTACAGATAAGAAGAGGAAGAAAGCCTGATGGCGTTTGCCTTGTTGTTGGCTCTTGTGCTCGCGGTTTTCAAGATAACTCTACAAGTGATGTCATATACAGTAGTTCATCAGTGAACAGAGTTGGAAAATCACAAGTACATTACTTCTGGGAGGTGAATGCCTTTGTGGATAACATATTCTCCAGTTAGACATTCATTATGGTTTTCAAGCCATTTTACCATTTTACAGGCATTTCCAGCAGGCTCTGGCCCTACTGATCGTACCACATATATGTTCACATATGTCAACCCTCAGCCAGGGTCACCGAAATTGGAGGAATTGCTGGAAGATTACTGGCAGTTGATGCAAGAGTATCAGGTTTAGATTTAAGATTTCTTAAGAAGTTTATTGAGAGTTTTATTTTCCCTAAAAACTTATTCAAATGACTACTCTAGTTGGGTATTTAAGCAAAACCTTAAGGCATTCCTCATGGTTCTTAAAAGCGAAATCAGTCAAGATTGTCTCACTTGATTACAAGGAGATTTTCCTCAATTGAATAACAATAACCTGCCTTTAACTAAGGAGGTTTAAACACAAAAAAAAAAAAATGCTTAAGAATCTGCTCCTAATAATAGAAGGATCTTGTAGAGATCCTGAATTATTCTTTCCAACTTTCCACACTCCCCCTCAAGTTGGGTTATGTTAACAATTCACCTTCTACTCAGCCCATACCAACTAAGCCCATTAAAACTTATACTCGTAGGAACAAATTGGAAAAGGGGAGAGTGTCAGCTGCCATGTAGGCAAGTTTGTTAAAAGGCAGAGCTGGAGTATGCCTTGCTCAATTTTTTCTTTGGTAAAAAGTCGATCAATCTTGACATGCTTGGCTCTATCATGATAAACTGGATTCTTTGCTATCTCAATGACAGCTTTGTATCAAGTTGTCAAAATTGTATTTGGGTAATGTTTTTGTAAATATATCTGTTATTTGCTACTTAGTAGGAACATAGCAAAGCTGGAGTATGCCTTGCTCTTTTTTTTTTTTTTGGATAAAATGTCAGTCAATCTCGACATGCTTGGTTCTATCATGATAAACTGGATTCTTTGCCATTTCAATGGCAGCTTTGTTGTCACTCTTCAAAGTTATTGGAATTGGATCAACTATTTTCAGTTCATCTAGCATCCTCCTAAGCCAAATTCCTTCACTAGTCCCATGACACATTGCTCTTAATTCTGCCTTAGCGCTACTTCTTGCAACTGCAGCCTGTTTTTTACTTCTCCATGTAACCATATTACCCCAGACATATGTGTAGAACCGTTTAGTAGATCTATAATTTGTTAGGGAACCTGCCCAGTCTACATTGGTGTAAATAGTTACTCCTCGATCTGTTGATTTCCCAAAGAAAAGACCTTTCCCTGGACTTTGTTTTAGGTATCTTTAGGATGTGAAAAACAACCTCCAAATGTTTCTCTGTTGGCTGATTCACGTACCTGCTTACCATTCCTGCAGCAAAACTTATATCAGATCTAGTATGTGAGAGGTAGATTAGTTTTCCCTCTAGTCTTTGTTATCTCCATTTATCTATCAAATTTCCTTCTTCATCCATCGAGTGCTTCACCGTAGGGTCTGTAGGAGTGAGAGCTGGTTTGCAATCTAACATACCTGTCTCTTTCAGTGTTATATCAAATCGATTTATGCTTCCATCTGTGCTATACTTGACTGCAAATACCCACTTGCAATCAACTACTTTCTTTCCAGTGGGTAGTTTTGTATAGTCCCAAGTTTGTTTCTTCTTTAGAGCATTTACTTCCTTCATAACTGCTTCCTTCCACCCAGGTTGTTATTTTTAGGAATCTATATTTCACTCAAAGAAGTAGTGCATGCCCTGTAGTTAGGAGTCAAATTGTCATAAGACACAAAGTTTCCAAGCAGATATAAAGTACATGCTCTTTTTTCTTTCCTTAGAGCAATAGGCAGGTCCAGATCATTCAAATCATTTGCATAATTTGATGTGGCAGAATCATTACCTATGTGGTGCTGTGGGCTTGGGCTGGCTTTTTGACAATGTTGTGGACGAGTGTGATGATCAGTCTCCTTTTGTTCTTTATGCCTTCTGGAATAGACAATTAGCTCCTTCTCTTTTGTATTCTTTCGGACATCAGGAACATAAGGATTAGAGCTGGGTATATCAGGGACTAGAATTAAACTTGGAGCAGGACTGGGTACAATTGGAGCAACTGGACTGGGCATATTAGGATCCATAGATCAAATCTGATATTCCTCTATAGAGCTCTCCCCCTGAATATTGGATTTGGAGTAGAATGGATGCTCTTCAAAGAATGTAACATCCATAGTGTTGTAGAATCCTTTTGTAACTGGAGAATGCTAGTATCTAATTAGTTGATTGAAATATTCTGTGACTGATGAATCAAGTTGTCTCAGCTCACCTAGAATTCCTTTCATTTTGAACACGCAAAAGTATTGTCTTTATCTGAATTTGTGTCATGGGCTGCTTTCTAGATTTCTTTCGCTGTTTTGTATTACATAAAATTTTCACCTGTTTCGTTGGTCATGGAATTTAGCAGCCAGGACATCGCTAGATTATTTTCCACCTTCCAGATTTGATATTCAGGGCTGTTTTTCCCCCAGTTGAACTGCAGCACTTCTAAGATATTTTTCCTTTCCTTTTCCACATAGGAAAATCATCACTGATTTAAACCACAAGCTGAAATTTTGGCCATAAGTTTATGCCCATTAATTGGCATCAAACTACTTTCAGAAACATTGGTAGAATCGCTAGATATAGCCATTTGGCTAGAATTTGGGTTGGATGTGCCACTTTCAGATTCACTTGCCATGGCGGATTTGATGACTTTTGTCATCGATGTACGATAATAAAAATGGAATAGGGATTGGTTCAGATCTACTCTGATACCATGCAGAAGTTTATTGAGAGTTTTATTTTCTCTAAAACTTATTCAAATGATTACTATAGTTGAGAATTTAAGCAGAATCTTGAGGCATTCCTCATGGTTCTTAAAAGATACACCTAAATCAGTCATTATCTCCTTGATTACAAGGAGATTTTCCTGAACTGAATTACAACAACCTGCCTTTATCTAAGGAAGTTTAGGCAGAAAAAATAAAATTCTTAAGAATCTGCTCCTAATAACAGAAGGATATTGTGAAGATCCTGACTTATTCATTCCAGCTTTTCCGCAATCTCTTATCTGCAAATTCTTTTATATCCTTCAACTCATAAACTTCTACTGTCTGAATATATGATATCTTTTTCATTATAAACTAACAATTAGCATCAAATGAATAAGGCAAAAGTTTTTGTTATTTCATGACTATTAAATACTTTCTTTTAGATCGATCTTCTCTACTTTCCCAGTCAGTATCTTTTTCTTATTTCTTTTCAAAGCTACACATAAAATGCACATTTTAACAGAGTACTGCGGTGGATGTCTTCTTTATATTACTTTTTTTGGCAAATTAAGGTTGACATAGAAGTGGCTAAGGATAGAAGCAATACTAGGTAAAGGCTGGAAGAGAACAGTACTTGACATGTTGTTCAAGTACAGCTCATGTTGTTTAAAGATATATACTGGCCTCAGAAAGAAGATTGAGGCCTCAAGTTCAATTTGGGTTTATATTTACATTTTACCACTCATGTTCATAACACTAATGGCTTAATTGTGGTGCTATATGATTCATCTGCTATTGATGTCTATTCTAAATTCTCATCTGATCAGTTAATGGATCTTGAAATGGTGTTTAAAGATTCAGGTAAATCAATTCTGGTTTCTTTCATTTATGCTCACAACAGTTCATATCAGAGAATTTTTTGTGGAATCAACTCATAATGGTGGCTAACAATTCTTCCCTCCCCTGGATTTTAGCTGGGGATTTTAATGCTTTTCTGAGCACAAATGAAGCAGATAATATTAGATCAATTGGCAATCCATTCTTGGATCTAAGACAATGCCTAGCTGATATTCAGCTTACTGATATTCCATTTGGTGGATGCTTTTACACTTTGTACAACAAGAAAAGTGGAGTTATTGCAAAGATACTGGCTCAAAGACTGAAATTCGTTCTCCACAAATACATTGGTGTGGCACAAGGGCCTTACATTTCAGGTAGGATCGTGGGGGATAACATATTGCTACTTCAAGAATTGGTTAAAACGTATGCCCGAAAGAGTAGCAAGAATTGCCTGTTGAACGTATTGGATCAACCATTTATCCATTCCCAAAAGTATCCTTAAGGAAATCAATAGGAGGCTTAGGGATTTCTTGTGAAACTGCTCAAACAAGGCAGAAGCAAAGCGAAGAATAGTTGGGACAAAATTTGTAGACCTAAGCAACATGGTGGATTGGGCATCCATTCTGCAAGGATGAACCATAAGGTGAGTAGGGGGGCAGAATTTGTGGTGGTTATGTTACAAAAAGGAGGATTTATGAGTGAAATGGATACACAATGGATTCATTAAGCACAAGAGTATCTGGATCTTACAGCCAAGGCAGAATATCTCAAGTACTCTCAAAGAAATTCTAGAAACTAGACAGTGGATGCAGAGCCAGGTATTCCATAGGATCGGAAATGGAGAAAGCACAACTTTTTGGTATGATAATTGGCACTGTGAAGGTCCTTTATATAAGGTGGAGGAGGTACGGGGCTTGAAATTGGTGGTGAATCCAACTTCCATAGTAAGTATGCTTATTCGAAATAATCAGTGGATATAGCCCTTCCACAATAGTAGGAGTGCCAGTTTCATCATGGAAGAGTTACCTTGGTGTCTGGAAGGAGAGCGGGATGAAATTCAGTGACTAGCAGATAACTCAAGGAAGTTCAACACAAAAGCCTATAAAACACTATTACAAGCTACACAGAGCACAGGGCAGGAGTGGGTAGCATTAGTATGGGATAGTGATCTTAACCCAGTCCACTCATTCATTTTATGGATGGGAATCAATGGAGGATTGCTTACAAGGCATAAGATCAAGTTTTCCGTTAGCAATCTGAATTGTGAGTTATGTAATGCGAAATTGGAAAGTTTGTAACACCTCATGATTATATGCAGATATACTAGACAAGTCTAGGATCGGTTGCAAAATGTACTCGTGGACCGACCAACAGATTCTTGGAGTGAAACTATTGCTTGGCTGGGAAAAATTAGTGTGCATAATGCGGCAGATCTCAAAGCTATCAGGTTAAGTTGGGCAACTTTGGTGTACTGTATATGGAAAGAGCACAATTACAGAGTTTTTAAACAAGTAGAAGCAGTGAGATGGTTTTTCAGGACATCTTCCTACATTGCAGATTGGTCATGTTAGCCAGAGGAATAGCTGCAAATCTGACAAGTAACATGAAGAGCAGATGGGGATTGAAGTAATACTAGACTAAGTGGTCTCTCAAGTTCCCTCGATCTCAAGATGTAGACAATTACTAGGAACCATAAATCTCCGTAATCTAGATTCTATGGATTATACTAGTTTTGTCCTTTAGATTGTATATATTTTCTTATAATGAAATCTATTAATTTTTGGAAGAAAAAAAAAAGAATTGCCTCCTGAAAGTGGACTTGAAAAAAGCTTATGATAGTGTGGATTGGAATTTCATTTTAAGCAGTTTATATGCTTTGGAATTTCCTTATATATTTATACAATGGATCTTACATTGCATTTCTACTTCTTCCTTGAAAGTTCTGGTGAATGGACAACCTTATATGTCGTTTAAGAGCTGTAAAGAGATTCACAAAGGCGATCCAATCTCAGCTTATCTCTTTGCTCTGGTAATGGGGGTGTTTAATAGGACTTTTAGTAGAATTGTGGAGAAAACTAGACATTTTAGATTTCATTCTAGATGCAACAAGTTGAGGATTGCTAATCTTTGCTTTGTAGATGATGTAATTCTTTTATCCAAAGCTGATCAAGTTTCTATTCTTACACCCATGAAAGCCTTAAAGATTTTTAAAAGGCTCTCAGCTCTAGAGATTAATTGTTCCAAGAGTGGTTTTTTTTTCTTGTTCAAGCCTGTTATGGCAAAAGAACATGTAGCCAGCTAAATTACCAATTTCATATTGCAATCACTTTCTGTGAACAAGAGCTGATTTTCTCTATATTCCATTACTTAGTGAATGATGTAAATATATACACGAATAGGAGTACAGAATAGGCTAGATAATCTATACAGATACAGAAAGATAACCTAGAATATCTCTAAGATACTGATATCTAGTCTATAGAATCTGATTACAATCAGATTGTAATATTATGAGATAATACATATCTTGACCACACTCCCCCTCAAGTTGGATCATAGATATCAATCATGTCCAACTTGCTGATACATTCTTCAAACACTGGTCTTTGAAGTCCTTTGGTAAACACATCAGCCGTCTGCTTCTTTGTTGGGACATAATTTACGCATATTGTTCCATCTTCTATCTTCTCCTTGATAAAATTTTGATCAACTTCAATGTGCTTTGTTATCTCATGGTGGACTGGATTGTGTGTCATGCTTAGGGTTGCCTTATTTTCACAATAATGTTTTATAGGTGTCTCAAAATTGATTCTCAATTCTGTCAACACTCTCTTTAACCAGAGACTTTCACAAATCCCTTTTGCAACAGCTCTTAGTTCAGCTTCAGCACTACTTTTGGCTACCACCTTTTGCTTCTTACTTTGCCACGTGACCAAATTTCCCCACACAAAAGTGCAATACCTAGTGGTTGATCGTCTATCCTCTTCTGAACTTGCCCAATCTGAATCAGTATATATTTCAATTTTTTTATCTCCCTTTTTGAATAATAATCCTTTTCTAAAAATACCCTTTAAATATTGTAGGATCTTATAAACTGCCTCAAAATGCTTCCTCCTTGGTGCATGCATGTAGCGACTTACAATACCTACAGCAAAAGCAATATATGGTCTAGTATGAGACAAATAAATCAGTCTTCCCACTAGTGTTTGGTATTCTTCATGGTTAACAAGTTTATCCTCTTCATCCTCAAACTTTGTACTGTCAATAGGAGTGGTACTTGGTTTTACATCCTAACATTCCAATCTCTCTCAAGAGATCAAGAATATTCTTCCTTTGTAAGATGCAAATCCCTTTCTTTGATCTTGCTACTTCTATGCCCAGAAAATACTTCATTTCTGCTAAATCTTTTGTCTCGACATCATCCTTCCTACCCGTTTCCTTTTCTGTCCTAACCCCTAACCCCTTTTCCCAACTGACAAACTGTACTCCCTATGCCCTACTGACCTTATGACAATGGAATCTCTCACAACCAATCTTCCCAACTCCCAAGTCGTTACGCACACTCCTTTCTTAAACTTAACAGACTTTCCACCTCTAAGGGAAACCTCGGAAAAGAAACGGCAGGGAGTGGAAAAGGAGAAAACCAAATGGAGTACCATTGTAGGTGATTTTGGAAACCTAGGCCGACTTAGATTTGTGGAGACGAATGGGGAGAAATCGTTCCAAGCTCCGCTTGAGGTGTTGCAGCAAGGTGCCAAGAAGTGGAGAACTTCTCTTGTCGGATTTTTTTCTAGAAAAGAGGTTAGCTTTTCCAGTTGTTAGCAAGTGGGCAAATGTTGTATGGAGGTCTAAGGGATTGGTGAATACAATGATAAACGAAGATGAACTCCTTGTCTTCAAATTTAATATTCAAGAGAATGCACAGAAAGTGTTGGAAGCAGGGCCATGGCATATAATGGGACATCCAATCATGATTAAGAAGTGGCAGCCAGGAGTTACATTGGGCAGAAGCAAACTTACTTCAGTACCTTTATGGGTGAATATTTACAAGGTTCCATTGGAGTACCGGTCTGCGAAAGGTATGAGCTCTATCGCTAGTAAGATTGGCAAACCTTTAGGATTAGACGAGAATACTGCCTTAATGAAGAAGATTGGGTTTGCTAGAGTTTGTATTGTTAAAATAAATAAATATTAATTCTGAATATTCTCCCTTAATTGATAGGGGCAATAGACAATTATTAGAGGTAGTTACTATTTCAGTAACTGTAAATAATGGTGGCAGTTATTAGAGGCAATTACCAAAGCGGTTATTTTTGCTTTTATTAGAGGCAGTTACCAAAGCAGTTATTTCTGCTTTGGTGAACCGTGTACATTAAAAAAGGGGAATAACCCCTATTGTATGGTGTGAAGGAATGCAGTCTCTCTACCAAAAATTCTTTGTAGTTTCTTGACATGGTATCAGAGCCACAAGGAGATCAATTTGACCGCAAGTTTCATCCTCTTCTGATCTGACCTTCATTGTTAGATCAGTAACTGCTACCAAATTCACTGTGATTGATCTCTGATTAATCGATTGTCAGCCATTTTTCATCCAACCTTGATTGCTGGAAATTCCCCCTACAATTCCAGTAATTCTCTGATAGAACTCTCAGTAGCTGAGAGATTTCTTACTGAAATTTTATTAATGTGTAACAACAATTTCTGTCAAGTTACAAAGTAGTATGCAACCAACTTCGAGAGTGCTGCTCTCTCCAGCCTAAGGCTCTCAGTATATGCTTAGTAATTGCCTACCTCCCCTCCCAATCATTACAGCATTTATATTAACTAACTTCGTACGTCAGCCAAGTAACAAACTCTACTATTCTCTCCCCTCCTACATGCACGTAACACTCCCCAGCCCCTGACCATAACAGAAAATGGTAACTTTACTTGGTTACCCTTTCCTTCCCCCTTCTAGAATAAACCTTAGTGATAGGAGGTCTAACATTCTCTTTGTATCAGCCTTCATTGCTAGTACGATTCATTCTCCTCCTCTCCATATTATCGGATCAATTGTCCTTAGTCCCAAAAGATGTCAGAAATTGAGGAAACAAGTGGAGTGCAGCAGGGAATGACAAACTCCCTAGTGCAGCCTCCTCTGAGAGATTTGCCTACCATCCAACCAGCCTTCAAACTGAATGGCAAAAACCATCTGAAATGGTCTCAATTTATTCGAACCACCTTGAAAGGAAAGGGGAGGTTGAGCCATCTGAATGGAATTGGTCCTAAGGAAGGGGATCCATCGTTTGAAACTTGGAATGAGGAGGATGCCTTAATAATATAGCATGGGTGTGGAATTCCATGATTCCTAAAATTAAAGATACGTGCATGTTCTTGTCAACTGCCAAGGACATTTGGGACACACTTCATCAGACATATTCAAAGGCCAAAGATGCAGCCCAAATATATGAGGTGAAAGTGAGAACAATGGCAACAAAACAAGGGAGTACGTCAGTGACAGAATATGCTAACTTGTTGAAAACGTTATGGGAGGAACTAGATCATTATCGGGTGCTGCAAACTAGATGCTCTGAAGATGCTGCTCTACTGAAGAATTTTGTGGAACAAGACAATATATGATTTTCTTGTGGGATTGAACCCTGAATATGATCAAGTCAGGGTCCAAATATTAGGGCGGCAAGGAGGTTCCATCTTTAAATGAGGAGGTAGCACTCATTCGAGGAGAAGAAAGTAGGAGGATGGTTATGTTAGTTAATCAAACACTAGAAAGTGGTGCAATGGTGGCTGCCAGACAGGGCAGAATTGGAGGAGGAAGATCTGGACAGCAGAAACTTGATGAATTATGGTGCACATTCTGCAAAAAACCTAGGCACACAAAGGATAAATGTGGAAGCTACATGGCAAACCTCCAAGTCGAGATTGGGGATAGAAAGGAGAATCTCAGATAAATCAAAAGTGGAATCAGAGATGGGGGCAGTGCAAAAAAGGTGGACAGGTGCATGCAGCTGCTGCAACAGAGCAAGAGCAACCAGCTCTAGACAGAGGAAAGGTGAACCAGGGAGAAATTAACAAACTGACTCTTGCACTAGACAAACCAGGGAACTTATCTGCTCCTTCAGGTAGTACCTCTCTTGCATTTTCTGGTGAGTCTCTTGCGTTGGTCAGTGTAAGTGCCTCCGTCCACTCCCCTTCCCAAGGTTCCTGGATCATTGATTCAGGAGCTACAGACCACATGACCAATACCTTAACCCTTTTCATAGCCTATAAACCCTACTCTGGTAACCAAAAAAAAATCTACTGCAGATGGATCCTTAATTACTATTGTTGGTCTTGGTGACATTAACCTGACCCCTAGTCTGATTCTTAAAAATGTCTTCCATATCCCTAAACTGTCTACCAACCTTATTTCTGTCAAAAAACTAATTTCTAATACAAATTGCCATGTATTCTTTCATCAAGATTTCTGTTTATTTCAGGAAAAGGATTCGAGGAGGAGGATAAGGCAAAGGATGGCCTCTACTACCTTGAGACATCGGCCAAACAAGAAAAACCAGACATCATTTCTGCATCCAGCCTACTATTCGAAACCCATCTCACAAATTCAGAAAAAAAGTTTAGCTCTACCATCGCCACCTGGGACATCCCTCCTTCTTTGTTATAAAAAATATGTTTCCTTCCTTGTTTTCAAGCAATAGGGTAGAAGAGTTTCAATGTGAAGTGTGTGGGCTTGCTAAACACAAGCGTGTGCCCTTTCCAACTTCTATTAGTAAAAGTTCTCTACCCTTTGACCTTGTTCACAGTGATATATGGGGTCCAGCACCCATTTCTAATGTTTCTGGTGCAAAATGCTTTGTTTCATTTATTGATAATTGCACACGTATGACTTGGATCTTTCTTCTCAAACACAAGTCAGATGTGAGCATAGTCCTTCCTCGGTTTTATACCATAATTCAAACCCAATTTGGAACCAAAATTAAAAGGGTCAGATCTGACAATGCCAAAGATTACTTTATTCAGACCTTATCTTCTTTCTTTCAAAAGGAAGGCATTATCCATGAGTCTTCTTGTGTCTATACTCCACAACAAAATGGCATTGCAGAGCGTGAAAATGGTCACCTTCTTGCTTGTACAAGAGCTCTTCTTTTTTATAACAATGTCCCATGGTGGCTATGCAGAGAGGCAGTCCTAACATCTGCCTTCTTGATCAATCGACTGCCATCATACAGCCTTGGAAACCAAAATCCTGCTGATACCCTCTCTACCTTCTACCCAAATAATCTAGTTAAGATCGGCCTACAACCTAGAATATTTGGGTGCACAGCCTTTATTCATGTTCAGTCTCCCAGTAAAGGCAAGCTGGATACTAAGGCCCTGCGCTATATATTTGTGGGATACTCATCTACCCAAAAAGGGTACAAATGTTACCATCCTCCCACTAAGAAAGTCTTTATCTCGGCTGATGTCACCTTTAATGAAACTGAGCCTTATTATTCTCATTCTCATCTTCAAGGGGAGAAATCAATGCCATTAAATTCAGAAGATGAGGATGCTACCTTTGGACCCCAATACTAAGCTAGGAGAGGCAAAAGATGAGGTGCCAGTGGACACTGGGATGTACCAGCGACTAGTAGGCCGACTAATATACTTGTATCACACAAGGCAAACATAGCCTTTGCTGTAAGTTTAATTAGTCAGTTCATGCACAAACCTAAGGAATGCCACCTTCAAGCAGTCCATCGTGTTCTCAGATATTTTAAGGGAACATCAAGAAGAGGAGTGCTATTCAGCCGAGGAAATAGCATATATTTGGAAGCTTATACAGATGCAGATTATGCGGGTTCAATAGTGAACAGAAGATCAACGTCTGGATACTACACCTTTTTAGGAGGAAATCTGATAACATGGAGAAGTAAAAAACCGGGGGTTGTAGCTAGATCAAGTGTAGAAGCTGAGTTCAGGGCAATGGCACAACGAGTATGTGAGTTATTGTGGCTGAAAATTCTACTTGATGATCTGAAGGTCAAATGAGAGAAACCTATGAAGCTATATTGTGATAATAAATCAGCTATAAGTATAACTCACAACCCATTCCAACATGAGAGGACGAAGCATATTGAATTTCTGACTGCAGAGTTTAAAGTAAAACATGCATGAAAAGAAAAGAAAATTGATATTGACTGATATAGAAAATCACAGAAAATGAAAATTGAAACTAATAGAAGAAATTAACAATAATACCTATTGCCTTTTCCTCGTACGCTTTCTTGAATCTCCGGAATGACAAGAGTAGCCTTTAGAAGCCTGGATATGGTATCACAGATCTAGAAAATTAATCAAAATGTTACGAACTCCCTCTAGTAATTATATAAGTTGACTCTAATACAACAAATGACACCAAAGATCTTATATTGGCAAAGCCACCAAAAATTTTTGCATAAATATAGCCATCAGTCTTCATATTTGGAGTTGTTAAAGATTTAAGCAAAAGAAGATCATGACATTCAGTTAAAGCTCATAACAAACAAAATAAAAGAATTACAGCAACCCAAAAAAATATATATTACAACTTCAAAGAATTATTCTTTAAATTTTGAGCTTCTAAACATTTAAGAAAAAGAAATATAGTGTTCAGTTAAACTACAAAAACAACTATGCAATATAACAGAACCAAGAGACTAGTAAGAGGATTCTAGAGATAATTTGATGCAAAAGACAATTTCAAAGCAACAAGACTACCTGGAAGATTGTGTTAGCGAGAACATATTTCAACTATTGAACCCCCAATTCTTTGCACAATCACTGGGGTTCCTTAAACTGACAGACTTTTAACTTTAAGATAAATCATCCTAAATATTAAGACAAAATAGAAAAAGGGCCCCGCTCCAAGGTGCGATTAGAAATGGTTGATCCAAGGTTATAATAGTTCAAAGAAACCGCCACATCCAATGAAATGGGGCAGACAATTATCGTCAGTAATCAAGTCCACTCCGAATCACAGCCACCAAAAGCCAACTATTTCCCTGCACCAATTGAGATTAAAATTGATACAAATGCTCCCATCTCACTGAAGCAAACCCAAATATAATCTCTAAAATCAACAGCATACCAGAGACCAAAATTATTTAGCTAAAACTGTTACCTGGATAGTGATTCCTTGAATTGACATAAGGCTGTAGCAACTCTAAAGCCTTTATGGGCTCCCACAGTTTCTTTTTAACTCGCTGCAAAAAAATACCAGAACCTGTTTCATTGGAAAACATAAAAGAAAAGGCCAAAAAAATCTGGAAATGCAAATGCACATGAAGAACGCAAACAAATCCACAAACAGAAACGGATCAAAACCTGACCTCGGGGACTATTTTGGAGAGGAAAGGCGAATCGGACCTGGAGGCGTCAATGCACGAAACCTCACCGTATAGGCGGAGGAGATGTTTGTCAAATAGAGGTGAGTCAGTAAAGATCCCGTTGACACTATCATCACCAATAAAATGATGAATTTTATCTTGGATTTGAGTATCATCTTCATTCGTAACAAACAACTTCATAAACCCACCAACACAACGACGAAAACCCAGGTACCGAAATCAAGAAAGATGAAACTTTCCCAGAAACAGGAGCGAAAACCTGAAAACAGAGATAAAGGATCAAACTTTACAACGAAGGAGCTTCAAAGTCAACAGTAATGAACTGACGAGCTAAGCTTCAAAGTGAACAGTATTGAACAGTAGCGAGGTTTGAATATAAAGAGAAACGGGTGGGGAGCAATGCGATACTGTTGCGCAACGGATAGCGGGGAGAGTAGTGCGTGAGTTGGAAAATCTTTTATACGGTAGACACCAAATTTTATAATGTAATCATGGTGGTTGAGCGAAGGATTACGGAGATGGTCAACAAAAGAATCACGAGTAACCAAATCCAAAATCGAAATCCGATTCCAAACAAGAGTAAGAAAATGAGAGATTGAGCGCAGAGAACAGAGAGAGTGGTGGTGGTGGTGTAACAGTACCAGTTATAGGACCGTAGCACAGGTTCTTTTAAAAGAAACTACGGTACTGTACGATGCAGGCAGAAAGCTGAGCATGTCTGTATTGTATAATTTACACAAGGCATCAAGTGAATATTTATTTCCTTTAGTTGTTTTCACCGACAAGATACCGTAGAAGAATGTACAGAAGAATGGATAGAAGTAAAAAAAAAAATAGTGGGGTGCAATCTAGTTCGCAACTAGTATGTTCCCTCCTTCCATCTTCCAAAAATTGAGGTAAAATAACTCCGGGCCCAGAATCATTTTTAAGTCTTTCTGAAGTTGAGAAGTCAGACCGTACGTTAACATAGTCAACCGTTTGAGAAGTCAAAGACATAAAAGTAAGCTTTGGAGCTCGATCCTACTAAGTTCAACAACACCTGAGGCCATGCATGGTCTGATATTCTTGTTGGCTTTCTTATGTGTAGCAGTTGTCGCTAGCCTAGCTAGACTGAAGAAACAGAACCGACCAATTAGTTACACACAAGAGTGGCTAGCTCTAGTTCGCATAAATCAAGTTGACCAGTTTAACTGGGAGCTAGCTAGCAAGTCTTTAGTACTACCTCTATACTCGATTTGTGATGAACCTCGAGGGCAGATGCGACACAGATAACCACGCTGAAAAGGAAGGGTAGGTCAATCTAAGAAATCATAAACCTCAGTTAGAAAGTTTGGTTAATAAGCATCTAAGTCTGACAAAAATCCAACGCCGACCAAGTCCAAGTACCGTCTTTCGGCTTTACAGTCTTAAATAAGATTCTTTCCTCCTAGTTTTCAGGGCACACTTGATCTCCTACAGGTTTGCACCAGTATGGCTCGACAGCCGATCGCCGTGTTGCCTGCTACATCTTCATGCACTGTTTCAGTGCTCTCAGGTCAGTTTGCCTGGACTTGCATAAGCACCTAGTAGTACTCATTTATTGTTCTTACGTATCTGTTCTCTGCTGAGTTTTAGGAAATGGAGATTCGGGTATTTCTTATAAAGTTTTAACTTTCAAGGGGTGATTATCCATGGCTACGGTTATAGTTAGACTGCTAAATCTTTCAATTAAGTTTACTCCGTTGAATTTTCAATCATTGAGCAGCATGAACACATGGTAGAATCTATATCACCGAATTGTTCTGTCTTCCAACTGACTCGCGGGTACAAAACTTGCTATATAGTTCAACTTCGGAGCAACTCCGAACAGCTAACAACCGATTGGGTAGTTCAGTGATAGATGGTATTTAAAAACTTAACAAATGCTTTGAACTTTTTTATGTTGAAAAAGACATAATTCAATACTATGACCATAGAATGTATGACTGTTTAAGTTAACAGATGACACAGAAGTTGCTGCACTCAGTACAGTACTAACTGTTGCAGCAATTATATATGTGAGTAAAATCAAAAGTGTAAAATGGGTAGGTAGATAGGAGGGTGATAGTACTTACTGGTGAGAGGCGTTGTGAGTTAGCTCTAGAATGGGTTTTCCCATATAATTGGATGCAAACATGTGTGGTATATGTAGGTGTGAGATGAGGTGTGGTTAGGCGTGGACCAACGTTGCATGAGTTTCACCCATGAGTCAAGATTTATGGCGTGATCTTTACCTAATTAATTGCATCTTCCCTTTCAGACAATTGTGGTAAGCTTTCGGTTTTAAGTAAATTAAAGCCACGAGAACTCTTACTAGATTAGGTTTAAAAATTAATTATATCTTACCAGGGCATGTACTAGCTACAAGCAGGAAAGTTTTAATAGGTATTTATGCAATGGAGGGTGGTTCCAACAACTTGAACTTAGAGTTGACAGGATCCGCAGAAATAGAATCCTTACCAACTACTTAACAATTCATTTGGCCATATCATCCACCTACCCACTTCTCATTATCATCTTGTCACCTACTACACATTTCTCATCTCTCAACTACGTAGCTTAAACCATAAAGTGCTTTTAATATGTTTTGCTAGACGAAACCACAAGAGCTTGACTGAAGTTTGCAATGACTTTGGTGGAATTCAGACTAAAACACCTACAGATTCTCTAATATATGATCACTTGCGTTCTCCATGTGAAATTGTTTTCGAAACTATAAGTTAAAAATATATGTCAAAAGACATGGGGTGCTAGGAGTCTTAGTCAAGTCTCATAAGCATATTCTTAGGACTTCTTCACCCACATAATTAATTGCACAAATCCCTATAAGGGCTGGACCAGATTGAGTTTGAGCTTCTAGAAATTAGCCTGCCTAGTAGGACAAAAGGAACTCCAAGCTCACAAACTTGGAGGCCCTGAGGTGTCACATGACACGATCCTGTTTTTCATATTTAAGCAATAAAAATATTTATATAATTTTCTTTCTTGTATTGATTTTCTCAACCCTACTAATTAATTGCCTAAGGTTTACTTTATAATCTTTCATTTATGTTTTTATGGTACATCAAGGATTTCATTTTTGAATTGCTCTATAAAATTATCTTTTTTTCTTAATTAATTGCTTATTTATCAATAATCATTTTAGTTAAACTAAATGGGTGGAAAAAACTAGGAAGTCAAACGAAAAAATAGGAAGCCTCCTCAGTGCGAACTTTTTGTCTGCCACAAATTGTCCCACTCTCCCTTACTTAGCTAGATGGTTCTTGGAACTTACGCCTGAAGACCAAAATAGCACATTGCATTTCACCAATTCGTAGCCACACTCCTATATATGACCCTCACTTCCACCTAGTGGTAGCACATTGCATCCGCAGTTGGCTACTTAACTTTCTCCAAATTATCAACCATTGTGTGCATTGCTAGCTTGGACTTCATCAAGCATGTATAGTTTGATTGTCCTTTCCATAATTTGGTTGGCACAAGATCGTCCATTACTCAGAAAAAAGATTATGCATACAGATAACTTTGAAGATGCAGAGAGTACGTAATGGTTGTTGCCTCTATGTATGGCTTTTTGGTTCATTGATAGGGTAACCATTCTCTTTCCGAAAACCTACTCGGACTAGAATTTGAATCGATAACTTCTTAATCTTCAGAAGGAATTGCAGCTATACTAGCCTACTTCAACTTCTATATGGAGTGGATGACCACCATATGTTGACTCTCTTCCCGTGTTGTAATGAGAAATTAGAGGGTACGTACTAACCTGCTTTGACAAACTTCCTCTTCCGGATAGTCAGAATGACTGCTAAAAACCTAAAGGCATTTATTTGATCGTAGACGTTCTTTGGAAATGGTGCTACCTAGTTGTACATGCAGAAAACAGAATTTAAATAAAAAGTAAAGAGAATCTACTAAAACTAGGTGTCTCCATGCATCTTCGAAGCTCGGAATTGCAGTAATCTACGTACATATAACGCCATGCTTTCGGGGTTTGATCGAGTTTGTCATCTTAATACTTGGGAAAATTGTTGGTAGACATCCTTGGTATTAGAAACATTGGATAGATATTGAATGTCAACTAATGAGAAGAGAATTTTTATATAATTAAATGTTTACCTAAAATAATGTGACAATTGATCATGCAAGGGAAAATGTCCGTCAATAATAATAATGTGAATTAGAAAAGTTTACGTCAAGTGAATTTTATTTAGTAATTACCTTCTCATCAGGATGTTGTACTAAAGTGCGATTCACATGTGCAGGTATATAAGCAAACTAAAAGCTTAGCTTCAGAAAATCAAAGCTTCTTCATACATATAACACCTTCATGGTGCTTAACTAAATAGAGGTAAGACTTTTTCTACCATATTTTGGGTTGGTACCAAAAGCTCCAGTAAGAGTGCTGGTGTTTCTGTTATTATTTCAAAGGAGTATTTTCTGCCATTAAATATTATTGTAACTGAGTAATGAGCATTATATATATTCATTCTATATATATTTTTTGTCTGTTTTTATGTTTTTTACGTTTTTAACCTGCATCACTATTATCCTGTAACATCTGCATGTAGGTCTACTGGAAACAGTCTCTCTATAATGTAGGGGTAAGGCTGCGTACTATCAGGTCCTCCTAGATTTTGCTTCGTTGCGGGACTTCGGGGTATGATAATGGTGATGATGATAACGAATAATGAGCATAAGCAAGGCAACGGTTAAGATCATTTTTTGTCATGAATATGGTATAACTGCCTATTCCTTTTAGGGCTTAATTTAAGCATTAATCTATAGATAATTGAACTTGAAACTACCTTTTTAACTATCAACTTCTTTGGAAACAACTTTTTTATTAATTAAGAGTAAGGTTGCATATATTATTCAACTTCTTCAAATTTTGAGTACTAACAAGTTTTGTACTGGATTATCGTTGTTGTTAAACAGCACAAACACTTCTACTTCTTGTTTGCTCGTTATGACACATGGAGGAACACTTAGATAAGCAAGTTTATCGAACACTATTATGTAGTGATGTGATAGAGAAAAGATAGGATTAATTGAGATGACTGAAATTCGTTCATGTATAGATAAGCAAGTATATCGAACACTATTATGTAGGAATGTGATAAAGAAAAGACAGGATTAATTCAGATGACTGAGATTCATAGTCGTCACTCCCTCTTCCTCCCAAGCATTCAACATTGATTTTTGCTTAATTTGGTCCATTGTGCGTCGTTTTCAGGTGTATGGGGAGATTCCTGCACTGGACGACAAAACTGTAGAATTGCTGCACTCTTAAGGCACTGATCAAGGAAGACGCATAGCGTAGATAGCAACGAGAAAAGCTGGTCTTGGCAAGACAAAAGATAGTAGCAGATTATGGTCACCATCAGGTATATATATTTAAATGTACTACCAATCTTTACGTATTTATTCCTTGTACCCTACATCTCTATTATCATGTCACATATGCATGTAGACCTACTGGAAACAGCCTCTCTATAATGTAGGGGTAAGGTTGCGTATTATCAGGCTCCTCCAGACCCTGCTTCAGTGCGGGACTTCAGGATATATATGATGATGATGATAATGGTCTAAATAAATCGAGTATGACTATTAAACTCTTTTTTTTGACTACGGTTGGCAGCATTACAGCGTGAGATATCTCTATCTATAGCAGAACTATATCCATTGTCCAGCATTATGCATCAAATTATATTCTAACTGCTGAAACTGGTCACACTTGCTGGAGTAGACGATCTATTGATTCTAGTGAGTGGTTAATTCTTTTGAAACTAGTGCTACTAAGAGAATCTCTCTATATTCTAATAAATTACAACGAAAAATGACCTCAATAACATAGTTGTGGTGACTCTTGCAATACTTATCGAAGATTATGCGACAATATCATCTACACCCATGTGTAAAACCTTGTTTTGAGCCTATGAAGCATCCTCTATTTCAAAATTTTGGTCTAATTTGGAGACATTTTAGGCAAATATCCCTCCAAAGCTCAAGAGGGAGATGAACCTTGCTTTTAAATGTTAAGGGGATCCAATCACTAGGACCTATATATTGGTGTATAAATATCTTGATTTAATATGTCAATAGAACACAAAAGCCAGTGTAAATATGCGTCAATGTTGGTGTGTATGCTTGTGTTAGAGGTAGCCATAGTTTCTTTAATTAGGTCTTCTTATACATTGTATATAAGAAAACAACAAAATAAAATATGCAGTCCACATATATCCAGTTTATACATGAGGAGGCGCCTTCTAATTAAACAGACATCATGCCTCCTAATCTTCCCAAAGCAAGAATGTTATATACCTATAATTGAGAAGCAAACATCCATAAAAACACACTATATCACAAACGTTCTAGCACTAAATTTAGCTTGCCAAATCTGATGCTCCTTATGCCACTTACGTGCAGGATCAAGCGGGATGATCAGTTAAAGCACCATCAACATCACCTATGGTTGCCATTGAAGACATGATATCAGCATCCCAATTAGTGCCCATAGGTTGAATTGATTGCATAATCATACTGGTTTGCTGCTGCTGTTGGTTCCCAAAAAAGTTTTCATTGACCAGAGAATCCAGAAAAGAAGAGAATGTATCATCATTTCCACTTCCTAAGCAAGCTTCATCATTGCTAGGTCCATGGCATCCTTGTAACCCCATGAAAAGTCCATCGCAGTTTGACCAATTCTCCTGACTATTATGAACAGCCTGATTCTGATGGTCGTTTGAAGCCATCTTGAAATTTTCACTGACTTTGGTGGCTATAACCCTATAAGTTTTGCTAGGTTCTTCAGACTGAGAAGTAGGGTTTGAGGTTTGATTAGGATCATGAGCAACCTGAGTGCAACTACTATTAAGGTTCAAAGGTTTGTGAGTCCTTGGATCTATTCCTTGACTAATGAGCTTCTTGCTGAGATGGGTATTCCAGTAGTTCTTGATCTCATTGTCTGTGCGCCCTGGAATCCTTCCAGCTATCAGAGACCACCTGTAAATGAGTATATATACATGTAACTTTTATGACTTCGATCCCAATAAGGAAACAAACCCCTGAAATAGATGATGTTATTAGACAATCATCAATTATAGGTGTACTTTCTTTCTTGTAAACTGAAGTTCAAATCCCATATCCGTAAGTATAAAATCCATCCTACTCTATCTATATCTAAGAGAGGAACGCAAGAAAGAAAGCCAAGAACCATAAACTCTCGACACTCAAAAAAGCCCTAAAAAGCTTGCTTTGAAACTTCAAATTAATTGGAAGTTCCTAATACATGATCAAGAATCCCGCGATTACATGTAGCGTACGTGGATTGCGCATCCGAGTAAAGAAAGAACCCTAAAGTTCTGCGGTGAACGGAATTAGACTTGATCCCGGGCCCCAAAACAACTTCTTAGTTATATTTGAACTTAGCATAGTGAAAGCAATATAAAGAGAAAACAGTCCTGTATCGACGAATCGATCTTAATTAGAACCTTAATCCTTCACCTAAATAATGGTCAGAAACCTTTACTTGTCACGAGCAAATAATAATTAATGGCCCACCTGTTACCAAGCAACCTATGCAGCCTAAGAATTAGATCTTCCTCATCAGGATCAATACGCCCTCTCTTAACACAAGGTCTGAGATAGTTCACCCATCGAAGGCGACAGCTCTTACCGCACCGGAGCAGCCCCGCCCTCTTTGGCACAGTACGCCACCGTCCCTCGCCTTCCTTCTTGATGAAGTTAGCAAGAAGCTCATCCTCCTCCCGCGTCCATGGCCCTCTCTTTATCCCAACTTTGCTACAGCATGGTGTAGTAGTACTTGTCTTGCTTGCTGCTGGGTTCTTCATAGCTTCTTCTTCCTCTACTGAATTGTTAAACTGATTTTATTCCTTATGCTTGCCTGAGGAAATGAACGTAATATTTTACATATATGTGAAATTAGGTTTGATGGAGATGGAAGAGAGAGGTTGTCGTTATATGGGGATGAAAGAAGAGACGTAAAGTCGAAGAGAGGGACAAAGGTGGAAATACGGGGACAGACCATATATAGACACTGTGTGGAGAGGGTATCATCCATGTTGGAAGCTTTGCGTTGTGTGCCCAATAATTTTGGAGCATATCTTTAGTTAAGTTTTACTCTCTTCTTCATTTGTTGAAATTCAAATTTTAGTAGATGTTGACACAGATGAATTTTTGAAATATTCATGTTTTTTACGTCCTGACCCACCCTAGAATACTTTCCGGTGTGATTTAGTGAATAAAACCTTGTAAAAGAATAGTGTTTATATAATTTAAGTTATTTTATTTCCACTAAATTTTAAAAACTAGCACCCAATGTTTTGACAAAGTTAAACCGGTAAGACAAGAGGTTAAGATTTAATCGTTATTATATCATTATAAAACCGGCTAATGATTAAATAAAATTAAAGATCTTAAAATATAATTGAAACGGATTGTATTTATTACTTATTGAAGAATTTAAAGTTTAATTAAAAAATAAACTTAAATGAAAATTAATTTATTTATTATAATTTATTAATTTACGAAAATTGATTGATTAATTAATACATTGATCAGTTTTTAACAACAAAAGTTATTAAAATAGATTGAACTGAAAAGTTGAAAGGTTCCAAGTTTTTACAATTGAAGATTTTTAAATCAAAAAATTTTAAGCATTACACTAATACTTAGTTCTACAAATACAAAATAAATATGTTTTTAGTTGATTGAGGTATTATGAATTTAATATTTTTATGAATCACGTACGTATATATTACTTAACATTATGAAACCCATGTTAATTTAAAAATAATATTAAAAATGAAAAAAGTTTAAATTTGATTCTATTTTAATATATAATTAAAATTAACAAATATTATTTAACTTATTAATTAATTATAATAATTTTAATTTAAGTAAAAAACTAAATCTTAGTTACTTAATCATAAATATTGGAACCTTCAATAACAAGAGGGAAAAAAAAAGGGTAATGACTTCTTCATAATAATATTTCTTAAGTCTAAATTTTTGTCAATTTATAATTAATTTTGGAGATTTTGCAAATGTTAAGGTTCATTTTTTACTTTTTAAAACATTAAGATAGGTTCAACTTTTACTTTAGTAAAAATCTTAATATAAAAAATATACTTTAAATCTAATAAATCACATAATTCAACTTTTATAATATACAAATCTATTATTGTATTTCAAGGTATTCCTTTATTATTAGTTGCTTGTGTTAAGAAATAAATATATTTTAAAAACTATTGCCTTATAAGAACCTTCAAAATTAAAATATAGCATTGAGAGTTTTCTTACACTTACTATTAATTTCAAAGGTTTTAGAGTTTGGTATAACCTAATAAAAAATAAAAATATTAAAGAAAAATTGATTGGTCTTTTGTAATATCTTATTACAAATTTGAAAACATTTATATGGATTAGAAAAGTCTCTATCGTGTCAAGTCAAACTCACTTCGTTCTATCGACTTCTCCGTCCGGATAATGAGCTTAACCAAATGGAGAAATATGTTTTGTTTAATTTGGTTGATGATGAGTCTTGTGACTTGATGTCACTGCCGGCTGTCGGTTTCTGGTTATTATCGTTTCTTTTTACTACTACTGGTTATTATCGTTGCTTTCTAATTTTTCTTTTTTTAAAATTTTATTTATCATTTAAAAAACAGCTTCATTAAAATTCCGTACTTTTCCAAATCTACACAATCCTTATTGATTTTTTTTTCGCGAAGTATTTTAGGAGGGTCTTAATTATAAAAAGGCATTTTTAAGTTATTCATGTTCAGACTAATTTTCGTTCGAACCGAATAAATTCCTTGCGAGAGACAAAGTTCTAATCTCAAGTTTTAAACGGCTATATATATGAGGACGGTTTAAACATACAACCTCACTTAAACTAAAAAAATCTCCTTACTAACTCACCCATGAGTTTATTGTTTTTTTTTATTAAAGAAAGAGAGTCTAAACAAATTACAAAACAAGTTTGGAGAAACAGGTCCCCGACTTATCCTCTAAGAGGAAATGGTAGCACCCGGTAGGTGCAGTAACAAAATAAGTAACTCAAACAGCAAATTGTGTTGTCTGAGAGACAAGTCAGTCGGCGCATTTATTACTTTTTCGGTATATATATCAATAGACAATAGACCAATTTCGTGAACACAATTCGTGAATGCTAGCCACGATAGGATTGAGCACCTGTGACCGGATATTGTTATTGACGGTGATGTTTGCCATCTAGTTGCCGCGGCAGTTTCTTTGCTGGTACACCAAGTTACAGGACTGTGCTCTCCTTTTTCGCAGCCCAGTTTGACTTTTTGCCCGCAGCAACTTGAAATCTTTTATGCTGAATACAATATATATTATGATAAGCTTATTATTAATATTTACGCACTTAATAGAAAATTTCTCTAAGATTTATATATTTATTGAGACATATTTTTAAAATATACTCATATCCAATATGTGCATTTTTTAGCTATACGCGTGTTACATTTTACTTGATTCATATTGAATAAATATCACATGGAAAGAACATCAATCTTTATAGCATTTTTTTTATAGGAGATCAATAATTTCAATATATTATTGATCCTAATTGTGTTTTTTTTTTCATGTGCAGAGAAGAAATCCATTCTTTACAACTTGTTTCATAAAATCCCTTATTTAAAAATTCAAACTATCTTTAGTGGTTGCATGGGCGGCTGTTGATGTTCGGCGCACATGGTATTTGTTGGTGCCAACTCCGTGCATCTCTACATTTTACCAACCGACTTTTTTTCTTAGTTATGGAATACAGGAAAATAAAACACACGTGGCATTTCAATACATGCGTACATTTCATTGTGGATATGTTCTTCTTGAGCAATTCAAACTTTCATCAAATAAAATATTGCATTGCTTCTCGTTAAATTAATTTTGTAAGCCTAGTTAAACTAATACAGAATTACAAATAATTTTTCTATTTTTAAATCTAATACTTACATAAATAATTAGTTAGATATTAGCCAACTTAATCCTTAATTTGAAACCTTAAAAGAAATATATAATGAGGCAATTCCTCTTTTCTTTTCTTTTTTAAATTACATTTTACATGTGAAAACATAAGACAAAACATTACCATCTCTGTCTCCGTTAATGATGTGATTTTCGTATCGTAGAGACTGGTACACTACAAGAAAAGTAGGAATTAACGACGAAAAATAAAGCGTAGCAAATTAGTGACGGATTTTAGGGACGGTAAAACTTTCCGTCGGTAATTATACTGAGATTAGCGACGGAAAGTTCTAATTTTCGTCACTAAAAATGGAGGGAAATCGTCCCAGCAAAATTAGCGATTGACTTTAGGGACAGTAAATGTTTCCATCGGTAATCATATTGAAATTATTATGGAGGGAAGGCAGTATACTAAAATTTAAAGGCGGGAATTAAAGGAGATATAATAAAATTTAAAATTTTTGACGGTAATTTCCGTTGCTAATTTTCGTCGATAAATCACGTTTAAAACACCCGAACGCCCCTTCTCGCCCCCTGCCCCCGGTTCATCTTTTTCATTTCTTCTTCGGCGCTCTTTGGTCTTCTTCCTCCTCCAATGACTTCCTCTCCCATCTGGTGAGTTCATCTTCTTTCTTTCTTTCTTTTTTCTCCAGTTTCTTTATTACTCAAGCTCTCTGAATACTCTACTGAATCCTGGTTAATTTGCATCTTCAATCTTTCTTTCAACTCTCCTCATCTCTATGTTAAATTATAGGTATTTCTTTGATTTGGAATTTTGCTTCTTGTAAGTCTATTAAGGCTATAGAAGATATTTCTTAATGCAATATTCCAACAAGCTATTTTGCCTGATTTGTTTTGAGGGAAATGTATAATCGTTAGGTACTTTCGGTTTGACAGCTTTAGTTTCAATTGCATTTCAGGGGAATCGGAGCTATAGAAGCGTTAAGCAAACAGTGAACAGACTAGAGGAGGCCTCCTCTCTTGTAGAGGCTCCGAGAGAAAGATGTTGTTGAAAAGATGGTTGGTTGTGCTCAAAGAGGTTGAGAAACTTGTGACTAGTTCTGCAGAAGATAAAAGGAAGAGTCTTGAAGAACTCCTCGTCAACGATGATGAGGATTTTTTTAAAAAAATTAATTTTATTTACCGATGAAATTTTATTTTCCGTCGGTAAGATGATCGATATTTACCGACGGAATATTTAGATCCGTCGCTATTTTACATTACCGACAGAATTCAAATGTTTTCCGTCGGTAATTTCTATCGCTAAACGCCCTATTTCTTGTAGTGGTACTGGGAAAAAATGATTTGAAATCTCTTACTTCTATACTGTCCAGTATCGAAAGTTTTGCCTAGTATTGGCCAGTATTAGCTGGTATTTAAAATACCCATCAAATACCAGTCGGTACCGTGAATTTTGACTACTTCAGGGACTAAATTGCAAAAAAAAGGTATCCTCCCATCTCTCACTCTCACTATCAGTTTCCTCACCAAAAAATTTCTCTCCCCTTCGCAACGTTCTTGTTCATTGCTCCTCATCTCTTACTGTCGCAACTGTCCTTCAACTACCACCCCTTGGCCTCTAATCTCCCCCTACCATGTCTACTGGTTGCTGCTCTACCCCACACTCCCCACCTGCTGTTCTGCCCAATGTTATGAATACCGTACCGAGTTCGGTACCAGATTGAGCTCTGGAACGGAACTGTATCGATACCGATCGGTACCGGGTACCGGGTACCGGGTACCGTTTCGAGAAATTTTTTAAATTTATAAAAAAAGTCCCTAAAATTTTTAAAAATTGCAAATTAGTCCATATTGATATATTATACAGTTGTACTGTATACTCTACTAGTTTACTGTTTACATTAACCATACTTTAAAAAATCTTAATAATAAATAATAGTGATAATTAATTTGAAATAACAATAATTTTTAAATATTTGACATATAAATAATAACCACAATTAATATAAACAAAGACAATCATCATCATACAATTATAAAATTAAGAATAATACAA
>JANKOD010000002.1:9000679-9010945 GCA_026284645.1 Erythroxylum acuminatum | reverse complement strand
ATTACAATAAATTAAATTAATTAAGATATTATAATTAATTAAATACAACAAATTAAATTAATTAAGATAAAATCTAACTAATTAATTAATTAAAATAATTAATCAACATAAAATATTATTAATTTCAACCGATATTAGACCCTTATAAAACTCGCTAAAGATAAAATAAAATTAAAGAATTTTAAAAAATGATTGAAAGAAATTGTCTTTATCTATCAAAAAATAGAAGTTTAATTGAAAAAAAGAAATTGTTAAATAAACGTTAATTAATTTATTTTAGTTTATGAGAAATTATTAATTTTTAAAATTGTACCAATTAATAAATAAGTTAATCACTTTTTATCAACAAAAATTATTAAAGTAAATTAAATCAAAAAGTTAAAAATCGAACTGAAAAGTTAGATAATTCAAATTTTTTACGGCTCATCCGCTCAATTGATTTTGACCGTAACTCATTTTCTTCATCCTTTTTCTTGGGTCACTAGATATGAAGAATAACCTTCTAATATCTCTAACCTTCTCCTATTCAAGTATTGACTTATGCTCAATTATTGGGCTATTCCTTTAACAAGTTTGTTTCTTTTCTATTTTCTAAGCCGTCAAAATGAACATTTCCTTATAATATATGTTATCTCTGGAAGCTAATAAGGCTGCATAAAATGAGCTTATGTAAAATATAATACTTTTATTACATTAAATTTGACTACAAATAAATTTCCAATCCAACTCTTGGATCCAGTCCAGGGGAATGAAGATGGGCCTAGTAATAATTGCAGTAACACAGATAAGTGTGATCTAGGGGCTTGCAGGATTTTGCATTGCTGTGGACTCATCGTCCCAGGTAAGCTGATAGATGAGGCCCAAGAGCCCAACTCGGCCCCATGGGAAATGTTTATTGTTTGATGTTTTTGTTTAGTGTCTCTTATATGGTTGTTAATTGCATTCGTTTGTTCAAACAGATTGCGAAGCTGTGCGTTTTACATTTTGGAACTTTTAATATCAAAGTTTTATTTGCATTTTTTTTCTAATTTTAGATTATATTTCTATTTTAATTTGATTATTTGCATATATTTTCAAGTTTTTGGCTCATTATTATTTCAATATTTGATGATTTAAAATTTTATAACTATGTGATTATAGTAAATTTGTACAAATAGTTTTAATTTTAATATTATAAAATTTTGCTATAGTTGACAAGGACTACTTAATTCTAAAATATTAAAAAATTAATTAAAACTTGAATTGAGTGATTTGAGTAACAGATGTGATTAATTGAGGATGCATGCTAATATTAATTTTAGATTTAATTTATTTTTCAATTTTAAATTATCAAGTCATTAAATAATTTATCCAAATTACGTATTTAATGATTAATTATGTGAATTTTTGAAAATTTACTCAATAGATGTATCGAAAAAGAAAATAAGTAACTTATTAGGAAGGAACAAGCCTTTGCTTTTCCCCAAGGCCTATCAAATATTTAATGTACCCAAAAAAAAAAGGGACAAGCATACTAACCCAATTACTATTAAACAAATACATATAATCTCATCTTGGATCAACATGAACATTTAGGTCTACATGGTAGTAATTTGTTTAGATAAATAAGGAACATTGAAAGAGACAATGTTACAACCAAATCATATTTCTGGCTACTTGAAAATGAGAGAGAAGAATATCCGGAAAGGTCTTGTATGGACATCTGTGTGTGTTCAAATTAAGACATTTGGTCAGATCATTATTATGTATGAATGGGTTTTATTACAATATCTTGTTTGTCTGTGCCACTTGTCATGAACAGTTTCCTTTCTGGTCTAGTTTGTTTATTTCTTGGATCTACGATTTCAGAGAAAAAAATTAACATGCATCCCTAAGTTGCTTGATTATAACTGATAAGTGGCTAGGAACTCTTATGGTTTTGCAACTGTAAAATATGGAGCGAACAGTGAAGTGGTTGCAGACAACCAATAACTGGAAGTGGCTCTACTTTCCCCGAAGAGCTTAGGAGTGCTCTTTACATGCACGCTTAAGCATTACACTGTTATCTATGACGGACATAGACCTTCTTTAAACATAACTAAACCAAACGTTTGATGTCATGGCAAGCATAAACAAAGGAATCGAAGAGTACTATAATGCAAATAAGCAACATCCCTTTTTTGTTTCAATTGATGTAATTACGTTGAGTTTACAAACCAAACGCAGCAGCGTGCACGATAAGATATTCTTTTGTCTGCTCAGTGAATGACCAAGTCTGTCTCATCTTTATCCTCTTCTTGCTTTTGCACCTTAGTTCTTGTGCTCATCTAGAGAGCTAGTTTGGTGCCTCCACGTGGCAGACATCTGGGACGCGAAGACCCATTTCTCATATGTTGACCAAGTTAACAGAGAGACCAACGATGATGACTTGGTCCCTATGGTATAGCTCCATTCATTCCTTACACACACTGTATCCTAACGTGACAAAGTTGTAGCTTAGGTTTGATCACATCTTTAAGTCCTAGAGTCGAAAATGTGTTCGTGTAATCAATTATTCTTTTGCTTAAGAGGCATGATACATGCCAAAAACCTTTGATCTAGATGATATCAGTGTTAGCCTAATAATGGTAGGTTTTAGTTCCTCGTTGATCTTCAATTTAACGGTTATGAGCATTGAAGAGACCAAGCAAGGGTATTTACGTATGTAATGGAGAAGTAGAAATTCTTTATTGTAATGCCATAAGCCTACAAACACTATAAAACAATTCTGTGTATGTCTACGGTATCAGCACCAACTTGATAATAAAAAACTTGACCAAACTTTTTAAGAAAATATAAATAAATCTATTTATATATGTTCATCTGAAAATCAAAACACTTGTAGACAAGCTCTCCATTTCTTCCTCTTGTAAACCACAACCAGTCTTGGTTTCTTCATTTCTGCATTGCCTAAAAAATACTTCAATGGAAATTCAGTTCCAGCAGCAAAACCAGACTCAGAAAGCAAATATTCCAGTTCGCAAAACTAGTAAATTCAAGGGAAGAAAAAGTCCTAACAACAATAAGAAGTTTGTTGGTGTTAGGCAAAGGCCTTCCGGGAGATGGGTAGCTGAGATCAAGGACACAACGCAGAAGATAAGGATGTGGCTAGGCACCTTTGAGACTGCTGAAGAAGCTGCAAGAGCTTATGATGAAGCCGCTTACCTTCTTCGAGGATCCAATACTCGTACCAACTTCATCACTCATGTGTCCATGGATTCTCCTCTTGCTTCTCGTATTAGGAACCTCCTCAACAACAAGAAAGGAGTTAAACAAGAACAAAGTCTCCCAGAGAGTGTTGAAGTTTCTACACCACCAACAAGTTCCATTACTAATAAGACCAGCAGTGATACTAGTAGTAGTACAAGTAGTTGTGGCTCAAGTGACAGAAATTCCCCTATTGAGACAATTTCTGATAGTCCACTGTTTGATGATGCATATAAACCAGACATGAGCAACTGCTCAGAGGAGCTTGAGTTGGGAACTTCTCAGCCTAATCTTTCATGGAGGGGTTTTGGTCCTGGATTCGATCAATTTTCTTTTGCTCAAGAAGTTCTTGATCTCCCAAGGACCATAACTGTGCCAGAGGCATGTGACCTGCAGTTTTCAGAATTTGACAGGATGAAAGTGGAGAGACAGATTTCAGCATCTCTATATGCAATGAATGGGGTTCAAGAGTACATGGACGCTTTCCATGATCCTACTGAAGCTCTTCTCTGGGATCTTCCCCCAATATGTTAACAATTCTCCAGGTGTTCTTGATCCTAATGATCAAAACACATCTCCTTTTTCTGTTCTCAGCCACCATTTTAGTTTAGAATTGTATCCAAATTAAGTTTCGTGATCACAAACACGTCTTTGTTTCCCAAAATTGCTCTGCTGTTTTTAGAAATGTGAGATTATTTTACTAAGGCTTAATTAATCCCTGATGAACACACCAGTCTTAAAAAATATAATAAGACATCATTGTTTAGCCTTCTCCATGTCTAAAACCCTTTTTCAATACTGTAGTGCTGATGCCAATGATTCGTAAGCATTGAAGAGCATGCTGCACCTTCTCAGCTTCAGTGGGGAACCTTTAAAATGACTTCTCAACTAATTTCAGAATCACTTATTATTTTAGGTCTAATGATTGAGATCTGCGATTATCTCATATCCTAATTGTTACAGTGGAAAAGTTGTGCCATTTCAGGGGGGAAAAAAAGTTACAAACTTCAACTTTCGGACTTGCTATAAATTGTCACATGGAAGAAACTTGGGGTCCATCTTCTGACAGCCTATTTTAGGATCAAAGTCATGCATCTGTTCCAATCAAGCTAAATGTAGCCATAATTTCCATAAGAGAAGTCTGGTATTTTATATGCCGAGTCTGAACTGTTTATATCGTAGATCCTGGAAAGCAGGATAAATACTTTACTTACAAGGCTAAACCCTTATTAAGATGGTCCAGAGTCAACAGGAACTGAATTTACGCCATTGTTTGAGGATGAATGAAGCATGAATAATAACTAGGTATCCATTCTTTATTCTCTGGACCATCTGGCACAAGCAATATTCCCAATCACTCATCTTTGTAAACGTTTTGATAATAATTAGATAAGATAATCATCAGAGAATTAGATTATAGAACAGGTACAGGGTTACATCCACAAGAAAGGACAAATTTCTACTTTCCCAGTAGATTCAACAACACGAAAGAATATCTCCTACCACGCTGCACTAGCGTTGACCTATAAACAAGAAATCTAGCAACCTGGAACTATTCTTCCAAGGATCAAAGGATGAATTTCACTAAAGATTATCATTGCAATATATCCATAACAAAGAAAGAATTCATTTTGTCTATCTTATAGCTCAGAAGTGTACACAAAAATCATATTCCAACCAGCAATACAGAGATTGTATGATCTTCACATAATAGCAGAATCTTTGCTCTGACATGGAAATAGAAATTCCAAAAGGAAAAAGACGACACATAACTTTTCTTGGTACTAATCAGGCTATCTCATCAGCCGCCTAAAAAACTATTTTAGCGAAGTCCAATCTATCTATATCTCAAATTTCAAAATGAGTACTGGAACCTCTACACTGATTACAGTCTTTGGTCAGTTTTAAGTCAAGTGGCTCTTAATTTATCTTAAGATAAACCTTGACAGCAATGTGATGACTTCACAAGTTTGAAACTGTGAATAAATTATGAGTAAACAATATTGTTGGAAGTCTTTGGACACAGACCAAGTAGCTTCAGAAATCAAGGGCTTAATTATGCTGTTGAATTGAAGAAGGCAAGTCTGACACTTAGCGATATTTGATAGGAAGGCATAACCAATTTAAGCAGTCAAATGACTAGATGCCTTGAAAGACTGGCGTTTTCAGTTGGCAATGGGGTACTGCCGCAGTTCTCCACCATTTCCACACAAAGACACAATATGTCCAACTAGTACAATAATGTTTATTCAAATGAAGGGAAACTGATTTTATTAGCATACAGCATATAAGATATAGAGATTGAATCATGATTCATCTTAGAAACTTTACTTGGAACAACAATCATCAACTAAAAAGTTGCACAGTATGAAGGACAATTCATGGACTGAGGACATGGATGATACGCAATACTCACACCATTATACAACCTACACAAACAAATACGCAATAGAAAGAAGTGCCGGCATTGATTCCCCAGTAAATAGTATTCAGAAATCTTCCCCTTCTTCTTCCTCAACACCTTCTGCACCAACTTCTTCATAGTCCTTCTCAAGAGCAGCAAGATCTTCACGGGCTTCTGAGAACTCACCTTCCTCCATGCCTTCACCTACATACCAGTGCACAAATGCTCGCTTGGAATACATGAGATCAAATTTGTGATCAATTCTGGAGAAAACCTCAGCTACAGCTGTGTTGTTGCTTATCATACAAACTGCACGCTGCACCTTAGCTAGATCACCCCCTGGTACTACTGTTGGTGGCTGATAGTTGATACCACATTTGAAACCTGTTGGGCACCTGAAGATACACACATGAACATATATTTTGCTTCAATGTAAGAAACGACAAAGAAGACAATTAATCATAGGCATAAATTTGTTAGATCAGAACGCATTCTCCAGTGACATTATATAAAAAGCATATTTTGCTGGAACGAGAAACCATTTTATTCCATCTGAAATAGAATATGCTTGTTAGTGACTATACCACAGGATATTGGCCACCCTGTAACACTAAAATTTCTCTTACCTCAAGCTAAACTTTTAAGTTAATTGTAATAGTTTCCTAATTTGATATCATCGCCAGTCTTTTTTAAAGGAATATTGAGTTGTAAATGTTAATCATGCAGGAAGGTCAGTCTAAAACATTCTTTATTTCTTCAGTTTAAGCACAAGTGCAATTGAAAAGGGTAATATGCAAGAGTAGCAAACAGAGACAAGAAAAGAATCCTAAAAAGGCGTTGTTGACCATAGTGATCTCAATTCATGAATAACCAAACGATTGTAATTTAGATGAGAATAAGCATCTAGTTTCCAAAAAAAACAAGAGAAGGAAGTAGGAAGGTATCGCCCACTGCAAAACGGGGGGTGCAACAACAATGTTCAGAATATCTTATTTGTATTTGAGCATGCATTGGCAACAAAACCCTCCTCAGGTAAAGACAAGGCAAGTGAGCTTACCAGTCAACAAATTGGACAGTGCGCTTTGTCTTAATGGTGGCAACTGCAGCATTAACATCCTTTGGTACAACATCTCCACGATACATTAGACAACAAGCCATATACTTCCCATGCCTTGGATCACATTTGGCCATCATACTTGCAGGTTCAAAAACAGCAGTTGTGATCTCAGGAACTGATAGTTGCTCATGATAAGCTTTGGTGGCGGAAATCACAGGGGCATATGATGAGAGCATAAAATGGATGCGAGGATATGGCACAAGGTTAGTCTGGAACTCGGTGATATCCACATTAATAGCGCCATCAAACCTCAAGGAAGTGGTCAAAGAAGAAATGATTTGGGATATCAATCGGTTCAAATTGGTGTAAGTTGGCCTTTCTATGTCCAAGGATTTCCTGCAGATATCATAGATAGCTTCATTGTCCAAGAGCACAGCCACATCAGTGTGTTCAAGGAGAGAATGTGTGGAGAGTACACTATTGTAAGGTTCAACAACAGCAGTAGAAACCTGCAACATCATTGAAAATATGCTGAATGAAGCCACATAGTATTATCTACATTAATGTTATATAACAGCAATCATTGTCCAAGGAACAGTCAAGTAGTAAAACATTCAACAATAATGCCAGAAAGATGTGCTGCAGAAAAGAAGGTTTATAAGTATATGCTCCTAAAAGGAAGTCCTTCATTAGGACACAGCCAATGTCCGACATTCCTAACTCATGGAATATAGAACATCAACCAGACTTTGCAATTCTCATCATCCTTAAAAATGCTTTGGTAAAACCCCTTTGTTTCCCTTGTGTTTGTGCTATACCTACCCTAGCCATTCAAGTTCAGTTTAAAGAATATCTGTGCTTACACATCTCATGCAGAAAAACAATCTTAAGAATTGCTTGAATTTTTGTAGACTGCAGACAATGCCCAATTTAATGTACCAATGTTCTCTTTTCCTTTTTAAGTCTTCAAATGCAAACCTGAGGAGAAGGAAAGATGGTGAAGCCAAGTTTTGACTTCTTTCCATAATCAACTGACAAGCGTTCCAAAAGTAGTGAGCCTAAACCAGAACCCGTGCCACCACCAACAGCATTAAACACCAAAAATCCTTGCAAACCAGTGCAATTGTCTGCTAATTTCCTCACTCGGTCAAGGCATAGATCAACAATCTCCCTCCCCACTGCCATATCAACAGCAATGGAAGTTTTTAGCCACCAAAAGACAAAAACTATGAGAATAAGACAGCCATTTTGATAGTGAATCCTCTGATAAAATATACCTGTATAATGCCCCCTAGCGAAGTTATTAGCAGCGTCCTCCTTGCCAGAAATAAGTTGCTCTGGGTGAAATAATTGTCGATAAGAACCAGTTCTAACTTCATCGATCACAGTGGGTTCTAAATCCACAAATACAGCTCTTGGAACATGTTTTCCTGAACCAGTCTCACTGAAGAAGGTGTTGAAAGAATCAAGCTCAACACCTACCGAGGTGTCACTGCAACAACATGAACGAAGCCCATATTAGATACAAGAACAGAGGAAAAGGAAAGGCAAAACTCAAAAACCTTAAAAGAGTACATCCAATAAATTTCCAGATAAAGAAAGTGAGTAACAGAGTAAGCTATTTGTTCCAATCTCTAAATGCATTGCTGTTGCTACAGATAGATTTCACTAAACAGAACTAGCCAAAAGTTGATCTGTAGTTCAAGCATAGGGCCCACAGAATAAAAAGGAAGATTCTGCTAATGTTTGTTCTGAAACAGGACTGACATTGTTTACATCAAGAAAGAGAGTCGGTCGACAGTTTCTCCTCAGAACTAATTGACGAGAACAAAAGCATATAGATCAACAAAAATTAGAAAGAACAAGATTCTTCATGATCCAAATTACATTGGAAGAGGAGTACATCAAATAACAAAGGAAAGTTAGGCAAGCCAATCTCGATCCTGTTCAGAACATATTGGACGAAAATTTATTAAATTACTGCAACATTGCATAATAATCTAACGAGAAGCACCAAAAGCCAGGATTCTCAGACCCTGAGATGAAATTTTCTTATCACAATATTGAAAACAAGAAGCTGGAACTGTTGTGTCACTAGTTCTTTATTGACCTATGAGTAAACCAACTCTTTCTCACGCTATGTTGGGCTACACGGAATTAAAAACGAGCAGCTCGGGCATCTCCCGCGTCAACATAACAAAAAGAAAAGGAAAGTATAAATCTTGAAAGAGAAAATTCCATCTTGAACTACAATATCACAAATGCACAAGACTCATGTAATCAATACAATATCACAAAAAGGAAGCAGAAACACATGCATAAGTACAAGACTCAAGTAATCACATGAAGAAACTATCTTTGAAAATGACGAATAATGCTGAGAAAAAGAAAATGATACGGCTCCAGAAAGTTCAAAATCAAGAAAGACCATACCACCATTTCCACAGAGACAAGCCCAACTACAATCGGACACTGTTGAAGGCAGAAGTTTTTAATGCATGCTACACTTACACACATGGTATGAATATAAAAGAACATTCACCTTGGCATCATTCCATCAGGTTGAATTCCATGTTCAAGGCAATAAAGCTCCCAACAAGAATTCCCAACTTGAATACCTGCTTGTCCTATGTGTATGCTTAAAACTTCCCTCATATTGTCTCTCTAAGCACACAAAAGCGTACGACCTTCTGCAACTTTAGATCATGTAAAAAACATCCGACTTCCTCTTCCTTCTCTCTCGAAAATTTGCCTCGAAGTCTTCAATGGCAGAAGAAAGTATACTACTACAAGAAGAGAGATTTGTCGCACAACAGTTAATATGGTTCAATTAAATAATGATAAAATTAATAAATCGAACTGCCATTATACAAAGTGGGACCCATTATCACGGCAACTGTGTTGTGGGACTTTGCCAGCTTGGATTATTGTCGGTCACACCAGGCGACGGTAGTTGCCTCACGAGTTCTCATCAATTGGCAGAAAATACTTGACTATTCGCCGTGTCGTTGACAGAAAAAGTAAAGTCAATTTGGAGTATAAATTTTTGAAAAATAAAATTATGTAAAGTAAAGATTTACATATTTAGATATTTATAACAACTTTAATACGAAAGTTGGGTGTATTCTTATAATAATGTTTAGTATGTAACAGTATTTTATAGAATGTAACTTAATTTTGACTTATATTTTTAATTATATCCCAACAAATCGAATAAAAATTGACATCGTTAAATAAAGAAAAATATGAATCTAAAGAGCAAAAATATTCGAAATCTAAATACCGGCTAATATTAGAAATTTAAAAATTCCATTTCTCCCATTTATCTCTCATTTCTCCCTTTTTTCCAAAGTTTCTTAATTAGTTATTTTTATTTATTTTAACTTTTATAATTATTTTTAATTTTTGTTTTTAAAATAACAATAAATATTTTTATTACTAATAATAATTATAAATTAAATAAAACTTAAAAATATTTTTATTTAAATATTTTATATAATATTTTTTAAGAAAATATTTTTTTAAAAATAAATAATTTAAAAATTATTATTTATAAACTAAAATTTATTTATATATATTT
>JANKOD010000002.1:8983857-9000579 GCA_026284645.1 Erythroxylum acuminatum | reverse complement strand
TTATTATTTATAAACTAAAATTTATTTTTATATATTTTTAATTATTAAATCAAAATTTATTTGAAATTTATATATTTAAAAGTCGTAGAGTAGAGAGAGAAAGAAGGGTTAAATTGACCAGTATAATTTTTAGATTAAATTCCAAAGGAAAATAATCTAAATACCAAGAGTGGTGTTAATTTTTTGATTTGTATTAATTTAATAATTCTTATTGTTAAAAATTAATCAATTTATTAATTTAATTAGTCAATTTTTATAAACTAAAATAAATCGATTAATTTTTATTTAACAATATATTTTTTAATTAAATTTCAAAATTTTTAAGAACAGTCCCTTTAATCATATTTCAAATAATTTAATTCCATGTAAAATTTAGTCAATTTTATGATAATCTAATATCGATTAAATCTTTTAAGCCTTAAATTTTTTGTTTTATCGGTTTAATTTTCAATTATATTTCTAAAACATTGGTATATGATTTTTGCTTTGCCTAAAAGATATCCTTATATTTATAATAATCAGATGAAAAATAAAAATAAAAATAAAAATATAATAATAAGAAAATTAATGATAATATAATATAATATAATATGATGATGATGATAATAATAATATTGTTAGTGGAGACTATAAGAGATATTTGAGCCCTTTTTTTTAGTTATTTCTTTATCATCTCAAATTTATATTTTCAAACTAAATATTAGCATAAATCATCATTAGAAATTCTTAGGGCCAAATTAAGTAATACCCATTATATTCTATTCCTCATCTATTATATTCTTAAGAATAACCATTCTATTATTTATCTATTCCAACAAGTGAGCCAAACATCATGTAAATATCTTATTTTATCAATTTAATTTTCAATTCTATTTTTAAAACACTGGTATATGATTTTTGCTTTGCCCAAAAGACATCCTCAAAAGTTGGTGAAAATTTTTGTTATTTATGGAGCATAAGTTATATGTGTGTTCTTATCAAGTGATCCTAATTTACTATTTATCACATTTATTAGACATTTGTGTTGAATTTGGTAAGTCCATCTAACAACTAAACTAATAATATTAACGAGAGAGGTACATAACATCCTACAGGAGACAAGTATCGTTTGGGATATCTTTTTTGTCTTTACAATTATGTAAATGGATATGACACACTACCTAAGGAAAACGGTGGAAGAAGATAATAATAATATGTTTCAATAAGCAATCGACTAGTCTGAATTCGAGCCAAAATATACCCTTTTTAAGGGATAAAGCTCTCCTTCACGAATTTTTAAAGTGACTTTATTATCAAAATTCAAACTCGAGACTTTGGTTAAGAATGAAGGAACCTGCACCGCTCCACCACAACCCTCGTAAGTTATAAAAGACGTTATTAGTTTAAAGGAAAATTCACTTTAAACTCTAATAAATATACAATTCCTTATCTCATTAATTATCTATAACTATTTAAATTAAATTAATTGCTTATCTAAAATTTTAATTTTATTAAATCATTTATTTCAAGTAAAAAGTGAATATCAATTTTTTATTCAATATATATTTAAATGCAAATTTATATCTTATAAAAAGATCAATTAACACTTTTTTCAATTGATTCTTCATGGACCGGTTCATGTTTTCCCTCACTTAAATCTGTAGTTGGCCCATTTCCCAACAAACATAAGTACATAACTGATGTAGTTCTCCAAAGCTGTGTGTAGCGATAAAGGAAGGAAATGGCTGGCATAGTTAAAGCGGTGGCTCTCATCACCGGAGAACACAATGTTAGAGGTTCAATTCAGTTTTCTCAGAAGTCCAGTGGTCTGTATTTTTACTACTTGTATTCGGTTGGCGAGTAATTGTCTGATGATAATTGTCCATGACATAGATATATGTGAACGCGTATATCTGCAGGGGCTACCCATATCCAGGGGAGGATAACGGGGTTGTCACCAGGCCTTCATGGCTTCCATATTCATGCACTTGGTGACACTACTAATGGCTGCAATTCTACAGGTACTCCCTCCATTTTTGTGTGTTTGTGTATGTGTGAGTTGTATAGTTAAAGGTTTAATCTTTCTTTCCATTTATGCAATTCTTTTTCCATATCTTGTTGGATGCGGTACCTGTGACTGTTTTCATTTTATATCGTCTTGAATTTGAACTGGGATTTTTGGTTTCTGATGTGGGTGTTGGCTTTAGTTTTTACATTTGGTTTTATCTTGTTAGCGGGTTATTGTTGACTTGGATATAAATTTTATGTTCTTGTTCTCTGTGAAATTTATGTTTCTTCTTATTGAGTATGCAATTATATTTGAGTCACCAGTTATCATATTGGCTTCAAAACTCTGTCAAGCTTATATGGTCTTTGATTAAAAATTTTAAATCCAGGACCTCATTTCAATCCATTCAAGAAGGATCATGGATCTCCAATTGATAAAGAACGCCATGCTGGTGATCTGGGTAATATTTATGCAGGCTCAGATGGTACGGACAATATCTTTTATTTGTAGGCAATGTTGAATAGAGGATAAGCAGCGGACTAATGGTTGTAGCTTTATTGCGATATGGCAGGAGTTGCAGAATTTTCGATCAGTGACACACAGGTAATCAATGAATGGCTTCTTGATAGTGGTTTTTTTCTAGTTGCTTCAGGTTTTGTTTTCTCTCTCTTTGCAGCATTTGTAAGCATGCCTCCCGTATCTGGGAACATATTTAACATGTTATAGAGTTTCTATACCCAAAGTTTTGATTGGCTCATTCAGAATGGTAAGATGTTTTAGATGTCCATGTGCACATCTTGTGATAGAAAGAGTTGATGCTGTTGCGCTGATGGATTTTTATAGAGTAAGTTTGAAGCGAACTCTTCTGGTTTCAAAATTGTAGATACCATTGACTGGGTCACATTCTATACTGGGGAGGGCAGTCGTTGTGCATGCAGATCCGGATGATCTTGGAAAAGGTAACAATTTGATATTTGTTTGTTGTTGGAGTTTCTTGGATTATTTGTAGTTAGTAAGTCGTTGCAGAGTTCTGATATCATGTATCATTGGTTGGTGACAAAAGGAGAGAATCCAGGAAGATTCTCCTATCATTGTTTTCAACCATTCACCTCACATTAGCCACAGCATGTCCATTCGTGAAACTTTAATTCCTTCAAATTGTGAAATTATCAGATTGATGACAAAGTTGCCGGAGTCCAATAGTAGCAATGCCCAGCATAGCTTCTGAGAAGTGAGAGATAGACAAGTTCAAAGTTGAACAGCTAAAACATTTGAACCCTTTTGACATATGATCCAATTGCCAGTCGGCATTTCCAAAATGTTTACAATCAGCTACTTTGACCTTGATATAATATTGCACCCTGGATACTGATTCCTGTTGTTTAGATAGGCCTTTAGATATCAACTCTCCCTTTAAATACTGAGGATGTAGCTTCAGGAATTGCCCCTTCTGTTTGGATTGCTCCAAGTGGCTAGACATTCTTGATTCTGGGAATCCATTCAAGATTGAGTGAATTAGTTATCATTATTGGGATAATGGTGGTATGGCATGTTTGGTATCGAGCTATTTACATACATTTGTCACTTGTCAATGCTATAGATAACTAAGAAAAACTAATCTGCAGGTGGACTTGAACTTAGCAAGACAACTGGGAATGCTGGTGCAAGAGTTGGTTGTGGTAATTATTCCATCAAAGAACTGATGTTATGTTCTACTTCTCAGAAGGAAATTTTGTGGGAATTCATACAGTGTTACTTTTATTGTCGAACTTGCTTTTAATTTTGAGAACCTCGTATGCTTGAAGAAGCTTGACATTGTCATATCGAATCCATACAGGGATCATCGGGCTTCAGTCATCTGTCTAGTTATTCCTGTGGTTGCTAAAGTGCTTGAAAGGAACGTTTCCTTCTAAATGTTTTACTGGAGTTGCCTACTTGGTGAAATTGTAACCTGTTCTAATGTAATAATCAATATAAGCAATGTACTGGAAATGTAAAATGATGTTCTTAGTCTGAATTTTCCTTATTTTCATTGCAACTTTCCGTAGAAACCTATTACTGGATTTCGACAATTGTACTTATGGAGACAAAAAACTTGGTATAATTAGTATGCCGTAATTTATCATGTAATTATGTACTTGAGTATACCATTGTTAAGGATATTGAGGAATCAAACACGTGATGCAAACCAAGTTAAAGTTAATATGCGTCGAATTCACGAAGCAAAATTATGATACCTGGACACTTGCAGCCAAATGGTAGCCTATGACTTGGGCGATGTTATGGTTGAAGGAGCGACTGCTCCCGTAAAATACCTCATTGGCCAACACAAGATCAGCGACTGACTAACAATCTTGCCTACACGACATGGATAAAGAAAGAGTTTCGCATGAGTATGGCTTAAGGGAGCCATATCAGAAAAAGTACTCCCTTTGGTGGCAAGATAGGAGAGCTCTCGTCAAGTGTTGGCTAAACTCACACAACTTTTAACTCTCAAAACAGAGCTAGAGTTGCGTGTTTTCGCAAAACGCTTAACTACTCTTCAACGAGGAAATAATCATCGATTATGTCCAAAAGAAAACCGAATATGCAGATGGGTTGACCACAGTTGGAACTGCAATTGCAGAGCAAGAACTCGTTTAACATATAATGGACGGCCTGGACTGGAAATTTATTACTTTCAAGTCAACCTTTAACATTCGTGCTCTAGATGATCCTATTTTTGTGGACACTTTAACGGTTCTCCTTCTTGATGGGAGGATCGTTTGAATGCAGAAGAACCCCAAGTTGTTCATGGCGCCTATGCAGCTAATGTTTATCGTGCAGGAAACAACCAGAACAAAATTTCAATCGAAACTGTTGTTAAGTGACCATTTCACCGCAATAGGTTAAGCTGTTGTGTGAAGTCAACTTAATTAGGTTTATATATTTACTAATACACCCCCTTAAATGAAAGTTCTATGGGCTTGAAACTTGCACAGGCTCACTCTACCTTGTGTTGAATAATAGGTGGGTGATAAGATTTAAACTCATGACCACTTGGTCAGAAAGGCTCTGATGCCATGTTGAATTTTTAATATGGGTAGAGAGTGTAGAGCTCACTGTCAAGAATTGAGCTTGGGTCAACTATTGTCCAAATAACTAGAACTAATTATTTGAATAATTGACCCTTACCACTTATAATTTATAAACCCTTTAATATTTTCATATCTAGCATCCAAGTCATTTCCTTCGCATATTTTCATGTGATTTGTATAAATCCAATACGTGCATGCATCAATCGATCTTATCTTTATTTGGATATATATTGATATATTATGAGAAATGGGAAAAGAGATAAAGAAAGCAAAGTGAAAAAAAAAAAGTAAAAAGCAATCGAATATTATTTCATCATCTCGAAGTCACCCATGACTCAACCCCATCCATATCTCCTCCACATTATGTTTGACATTGACGTGTCAGTAGAGTGTGTGGCCTAGAAATTGCCACGTGGGCCCACAATATGGGTTTCAATACCGCCATCACCATTAGTACGACCAAAACCACACACGTATACCGGTATACGTGTATAGATAATAATAATGATAATAAGCAAAGGTAGATGATGTTTGTTGGTAGTTGTGTTGGGCTTAGAGAGAGCGAGATGTGGATAGAGGAAGCTGGCTTCCCGTTCGCCGACAGCCCTCTCATGGGCCCACCACAACCTCAATCGTCCCATCTTGCGTCACTCTCTCTCGTACCATTCCCTCCGGAGCTTGTCCATTTGTGGGGCCCACCTACATGTCCGCCTTTTGATATTTTCGATGCGATGCTCAATCAAGCGGTCAATCACCACTGTTTTTTCTTTTACTTTTTTTGTGTCAATAATATTACTTTATATTTTCCTTGTCAATTATTTAATTAAATGCCTTAATTTTAACGATTATTAATATTTTATCTATAAGTATAATTAATATAATTTTTGCAATAAATACATAAGCAGTTATTCATTTGATATTTAAACATTATTTAAGAAAAGATATTACGTGATCTTTTTAAATTTCAATTTAGATTTTAAAATTTTGAATGCTTAATTGAGTTTTTTAAAAAAATTGGATAATCTAATAAAAATATTAGAAAATTTGTAATTTATTTCCTCTTATTATTTTTGAAAAAAATATTAGATAACAATCGTAAATTATTTATTTCTAATAAAATCATACTATTGTTAGCTTTGGTTATAAGAGGAAGCCAGCTCAGGGATTCTTTCCAAGGGACCGCGTTTGGCTATTAAAAGAGTCGAATAATTGGAGAAGAAAAGCGGTCTATTTCATGGGTGACAGACTGCGATAACATTTATTCATGTTTGGAGTGGGGAGAGGGAGACACTTACGTGGTGTGCATAGTTGATGTCTTGTTTTATGTAATTGTATTCAGAGGATAATCAAAAATGCCATGAAGTATTTATATGCTCGGCTTAGAAAGAAAGACCTTAAGAATTAAGAGACTACTTCATATTGTAGACTTGTAGATAAAGATCTGACCTGTTGTCTTGCTTAATCATCCCAAAGACATGTCGTGAAGTCCCAATTATGTGCATTAACATTGGTGTTGCCTTTCACAAAACAAGGTTTCATAACCTTTTCCAGGGTTGTCTTGCACGAAAAGAGGTATTGAAATCGTCACATCCTTTTAATTGCTGCAGTTATTCTATGTCTGGTTGCTCGTAACATTGAGCTAATTGAAAATTTGAAAGGATTTAGTTTCGCAGAAGTCACGTGGTTCAGTTTCAGTTGCTTTGAATCATGTCTGTAGTTGCTTGATATAAAGCAACTGTAAATTTTCTATCACACACGAAAACAGAAAAATTAAATGCAAACTAAGCAATTCAATACTGAAAAATTGTTAACATAGTTAAGCACACTTTGTCTATGTCTGCGGGGCTCTCACCTAGTTTAATCACTTTCACTAACGACAATAGTTGTATACAAGGTTTCACTGAGCCGACTCACTCAACCTTTGACACTATCTCTTATCCTCACGACCCGTGAAAATAAATCACACTCAATAATACGATCACCTCATGCTAACCTCAAGTGAAGAGTTTCTCAACAATGCTCAATAATAAAAGCTATAATAAAACAATTCAAATGCTTGAAATAATAAAGAATATAAACAAAGACGCTTGATGGTATATGTCCAATTATCTTCATATACTCAATCATCAAGCATATTATCAAACCCTAAAAATGCATTCATTAAATCATAATCAAACTTAATCAATCTCTTCCTCACATAATCAATCTTTTCCTCATATAAATCATGTGAAAGTATATTACTCAAACTCATATAACCTACTATGCAGAGAGAAATCAGGATAAACTTGAAAAACCTAAATCACAAAAAACCCGAATCTTCCTACATGTTTTCAATCAAGCATCAACATTTTCTTGACATTACTCTGTAAATCAAAATCCAAAAATAGAATTATCAAATCATCAAGTAGAACCTCATTTTCGCATCAAAATACTATTCAACAAGTAAGGAAAAGCCAGACATACACTGAACACCTAAACCTTAGAAAACCCATAAATCAAAAACTCAAAAAGTCTAGACGTTAACTCCTTTAAATCCTTTTTGGTTTTTTATTTTATTTAACAAACAACACCAATATACTTCAAAAGTGTAAAACGCATAATCTCTGTGCTCCTCGAAGAAATTCAAACATAACCTTATTCTTCGTCACATTACCTCTGTCATCAACTGTTTTGTTGGTTCTTCCTCCAAACCAACCAACTGTTCCTCTGTCTTAACAGTTTCTTTTCCAGTAGCAACTAACTGTAGATCTGGATAGTTTATGGTATTAACTCCCTTGCATTTCTATTCTGATGTGTGAGACTGCAATATGTAGCAATTATCCGCCAATCTTCTACTACTTACTAAGCACTCTCCTTGTTCATTCAAGACCCTTGCACCCATAATTAGTAAATTTAACTAACAACCCATCATCAAAAAATAGACTAATACTTACCAAGTTGGTTTTAAAATCTTCAAAGTGAAGCACATTTTTTAAGTTTGGTAGTTCATCCATTCAAAGGGTCCCTCTTCCAATTATCGAAGTCTTCTTTCCATCACCAATGGTATGTGGCCATCTGCAAAACTTTAATAATTTGTCAAGTAACTTCTTTCACCAATCATATGACGTAAGCACTTACTGTCAAAACACTAACCACTGTATGAAGTAGGCCTCATAGATTTAAAAGCCACTAGTGCTTGTAATTGACCCTTTCTAACCCAAATGTATTTAAGTAACAAGCGTTGCAGTTGGAAATTCATAAAAGATTGTCTAGATTTTCGGTTTTTACTCATCTAAAATATTATTTATAACAACTTGTAACAATTTGGTTTTATGTGCCCATTTACCATACAAAAATGACAAGTAGATATAAATTTTTGTTTCCTCCTTAAAGTTTCTCCTTGGACAGATCTAGCTACGTCATTTTTCTCATCGTTCATCTTAAAACACCTTTATAGCCAATCTCTTGAAGACCTCCTTTAATCTTATCAATTTCTATCAACTTTTTGATACCTCCATTTAACATTCTTATCCCTTTTTCCGTACTAACCAACTTTAACTTTGTTTTATTTATTTCATCTACTGTAGATAACAACTTTTTCTCTAGATCTTCAATGGTGTTCTTCATGGTAGAGTTTTCCTCCTTCAGCTTCTCATTTTTCTGATATGTTTGGACCCATTTAGCATACATTAACTCATAAACTTTGCAAATATCCTCCCTTTTGTAATTTGAATCACTATCATCATTGACATAATATAAACAAAAACTTTGGACTAATTCATCTGCATTTTTCTTGGAGTTTTAGACTGATTCATCTTCGGTTTCGCCATCAATTTCTTCTCTGGTTACTGTTAAGCAAGTAACTGGATTTCTGCTGTATAAAGCAACCGGCACAACACTATCACTCACAATTTCTTCTTCGCTGCCATACTCACTTTCAAATTCGTTTTTACTCAAAGTGCTGGTGTAAGACTTCCCTTTTCTCCTTTTAAGAGTGTCTGCATATTCCGCTTGCAGATGTCCAAAATCTTGACACTCATGACATTGTATCTTCTTTGCTTTTTGCTTGTTGTTTAAAGTTATTGTTGGAAGAACTCCCATCATTATATCTGAACTCAGGTCTATCTTTTTTCACCTTATTTAGCCACTTGCTGAAATTTCTTATTAGCGACACCAAATTATCATTTTCATCAGAGTCGTCTCCTGAATCATTCACGGATTTAGCAACTTTAGCTTGCAAAGCCAACCCTTTGCTCTTCTCATGCTTATATCTTAACAAATTCATCTCAAAGATTATGAAAATCCCAATTACTTTATCCAAAGATAACTCATTAATGTCACGAGCTTCTTCAATGACTACAATTTTTGGTATGAATATAGGAGGCAATGATTTCAATGTTTTCTTGACAAGTTTCATATTTGAATACTTTTTCCTAAGTTGATGTGCTTGATTGGAAATATCATGCAGTCACTCATGAAAGTCTTCGATAGTTTCACTTTCCTCCATTTTAAGCTCTTCAAATCTGGTAGCCAACGTTTAAAGTTTTAAAACAATCACCGATTTTGATTCCTCGTGTATTATTTGTAATGTATCCTATGCTTCTTTTGCGGATTCACAAGTTGATATCATACTGAAACATCTATCATCTACAGCACTGAAAATCGCATGTATTGCTAGAGAGTTATCAAGTGCTTCTTCTTCTTCAGCCCTTGTCCATTCAGATGGATCTTTAAGCAATGTTTCTCCCTTTCCATCAGTCGTCATTGGATGTATCCAGTCATTTAAAACCGAATTCTATGCTTTTGTTCCTTGTGCCTGATTGAATCCTCTCATTCATGATCTCCACGCAAGATAATTGGAACTACCTAGCAACGAAGGCCTGGTGATCGATGCCCCTTCTCTTGTAGCCATACTAGCGAAACACAAATCTGTACCAACTTGATTTAACAAGTTCTGATTCAGTAAACCTTGCTCTGATACTAAATGAAAATCCTTAAGGATATAGTTTCACACAAATTATGAATCAACCACAACAGCTATAAGCTTTTTGACAAATACGAAAACACAAAAATCAAATACGAAATAACATATCAACACTCAAAATTTGTTAACGCAGTTTGACACATCTTGTCATTATTTGCGGGGCCCTCACTCAACTTAATTACTTTTATCGATGACAATAGTTTTATACAAAGCTTCACTGAGCCGACTCACTCAACCCTTGACACTATCCCTTGTTCTCACTACCCGTGAAAGTAAATCATACCTAATAACACGACCACCTCGTGTTAACTTGAACAGAGAATTTTCTCAACAATGTTCAATAATAAAGATGATAATAAAATAACTAAAGTGGTTAAAATAATACAGAACATAAACAAAAATATTTAAGAAAGAAAACAACTTCCTTAATAATGTAGCTTCGTCAATGAAATCATAACAAGTTATCTATCAAGAAATCTACCGTGAAGCTTCAATATCGTCACTGGAACATCCACGTACAGCAGCAGAAAAATCACTAACAAAATAAACGTTTTTTCACTGAAACGTTACAAATTATAGAGTTTCAACCACATAAAAAACCGTTTTCCAACAAAAACACGAACATCAACAGTCTATAATGGTCATACAAAAACTAGCGAGATTTAGTGAAATCCCCATAAAATGAGTTGTTAAAATATAATCCTAACATGTCCCAAAAATTCTAACTGCTAATTAACAATGTACCTATCATTTTAGACCCGTTGCTCTGTGTAATGTGCTTTATAAAATTGTGGCAAAGGTTCTGGCTAATAGATTAAAGGCTATTCTGCCTCACATTGTTTCTGCTACACAATCTGCTTTTATTCCTGGACGCTCAATCCATGATAATGTTATCTTGGCCTTTAAACTAATCCACTGCATGAAGAGGAAGAAGCGGGGGAAATCAGGAGCTGTAGCGTTAAAACTAGATATACGCAAAGCATATGACCGCATTGATTGGAAATACTTGGAATTCATTATGGCACAAATGGGCTTTGACAGAAAATGGATTGCTTACATCATGATGTGTGTTACCTCGGTGACCTATAGTGTTCTGTTAAATGGCAATGACGTGGGTCCAATTACACCAAAACGAGGCCTCAGACAAGGTGATCCACTTTCCCCATACCTCTTTATCTTATGTGCCGAAGGATTAACTTTCTTATTACGCAAGGCAGGAGAGGACAACACCTTGCAGGGGTTTCGAATGGTGAGAAGGGCCCCGCCAATCTTGCATTTATTGTTTGCAAATGATAGTTTTCTCTTCTTTCGAGCAAGTATGGCTAATTGTTTGACGATTAAACAGATACTGGCAGATTATGAGCAAGCTTTAGGGCAGGCGGTAAACTTTCAGAAATCTGGGATTTTTTTCTCCTCCAACGTGGGGCTACGGTTGGCTAGTGAGTTGAAAACAATTCTAGGCGTTTCAACCCCTCTGGATCATGGCAGATACCTGGCCTTGCCCTCCCATATAGGCAGAAACAAGAAACAAATTTTCTCCTTCCTCCAGGAGCGATTGAAAGGGAGGCTTTGTAGTTGGAAAAACAGATTTCTCTCACGTGCAGGTAAGGAAATTCTTCTCAAAACCGTAGCCCAAGCCTTACCCACTTATAGTATGAACGTGTTCTTGATCCCACTTACCACCTGTGATGCACTTCAAAAGATGATGAACTCTTTCTGGTGGGGTAATAAACCCAATGGAGGGAATCGACTGCACTGACTAACTTGGGATAGAATGTGTGGGCCGAAGATAGAAGGTGGGCTTGGTTTCCGATTGTTACACTGGTTCAATATGGCAATGCTAGCTAAGCAGGGTTGGAATCTAATTCATAACCCTTCTTCCCTCCTTACACAAGTTCTCAAAGCTAAATACTTTCCCAGGACATCCTTCCTGGAAGCAACGACCGGATATAATCCCAGCTTTATTTGGAGGAGTCTGTTACAATCTAGAGATTTGCTTGCTCTAGGCACAAGGCGGAGAGTCGGAAATAGAGAGACCATCTCTGTCTGGCAAGATCCGTGGTTACCGGGGGATGCATATTTTTTCATTCGGTCACCTGTGGTAGAGGGACTTGAACTTATGAAAGTGAAAGACTTAATGCTAACAAACGAGAGGGCATAGGATCTACAATGCATCCGAGGCCTTTTTGTGCTATTTATGTGCAGTAAATTCTTTCAATTCTTATGCCTATGACCAATCACCATTATAAGATGATATGGCATTTTACGAGAGATGGATTTTACTCCGTAAGGTCTGGCTATAGAGTAGCCCTTAAATGGCTAAGCACCACGGTATTTGAGGAATGTGCGAGCCCGTGATCACAGCTATGGCAGCTACGCATCCCAGCCAAATCAAAGGAATTTCTTTGGCGAGCTTGTAGGGAGATTATCCCGGTGAGGGCCACCCTTAGGCGACGAGGTTTGGCCATAGAGGACATATGTCCTTTTTGTGACGAGACGGAAACAATCTCCCATGCTTTGCTTTATTGTGCCTATGCTAGAGCATGTTGGGATCTATTACCTCTTCATCCTGTTGCTCCAAATTTTCTTACCTTTTTGTAGGATCTTTTGAAGGGAAGGGGAGATGAGGTGAGTCCGGCGTGTGTACTGTTGTGGCACATATGGAAAGCCCGAAATACCTTCATATGGCAACATTGCAGACTTGACCCTCGGGCAATCATGGTATCATCCCACCGATCCTTGGAAAAATGGACACATGCCCATGCCCAGACGAGAGATGTCGGTACATCGGGAGGGGTGGATGCACCAGTAACCCGATGGTCAGGCCCAACCGATGGAGCTGTAAAGTGCAACTTTGATGCCGCAGTTTACGAGACGCAGGGGACAAGGTCGTATGGCGTAGTCTTAAGGGGTCAGTTTATTAAATGTTTTTCTGGGTTTTCCCACTCATATTACACCCCTCTTACTGCGGAAGCTATAGCTTTCAAAGAGGCTCTATCTTGGTTGTTAGACACAGGAGTTACATCGGTGGAGGTGGAGACTGATAGCCTTCAACTGGTCCAACGGTTCCATGGCTCCAGCATAGGTGTTAATGAGTTGGGAGTGATTATGGCCGAGTACAAAGACACAGCTACGGGATTTCGGTCTTTACTTTTACTTGAATTCCCATGCATGTTAATAGGCTAGCCCACATGTTAGCTAAAGCAGTTACTCGATACCCCAATCGACATAGTTAAGATAGGCTGTCGTCTTTTTTATTAGACACTCTCAACTGTAATGTTGGATTATCCATTTAATTAATCCCAATTTCAAAAAAAAAAACTTATAACTGTACCTCTAATTCAATTTAAATCCCGCCAAAATTCCTTTTAAATTCCGCGAAATATTTTCGACATATTCTCCATATATAGTAGTTCCAAATTTGTTTTCAGTCTCAGGGGAGGTTCAAATATGGTTTCGGCGTTGATTCTAGAAGAGAGAAGAATAAGAAAATCCTGTAGATGGTAGGTTCGAGGGCAGATCTGGTCTTACTGGATGAGCGACGACGACGAGAACAGATGTTAAATCAAACGTTTCATCGGTGACGGAGACTGTGTTACTTCTAAGGATTCCGTGAAACTCTCACCTTCCAATGATGCGAACCGAGCTCCGCTGAACTTCAGAAGTAATCACATTCTACATCTCCGCCGTAGTTGTTAATTCTTTTGATGATGTTGAGGTACTCTAGCTCTCTTTTAATTCAGACGTACTCGTTTCTCATTCTCTTCTTACTTACAAGGTGTTTCGGATTTTGACTTAATTTTGTGAATGGAACTGAAACTCTAATCGCATCCAGACTTTTCCTTTCATTCTGGAATCTTTTAACATGGTCTCTTCGCTCTTTCGGTCATTCATTTGCTTACTGTCGACAGCTTCCGAAGGAACTCGATCTATGTATAGTTCTTGATTAAGTGTTTATGAAGTGCTTCCTGATTGGACTCTACCGATTTTCGCGTATCCAATTCCTTTTCTATTTTCTAGTTATTGATTATAGTTCATATTTGCAGCTGCACAGAATCTTTCTTCCTAGTTCTCATGAAGCGAAGTAAAAAACGCAAAAGCTTAGAGAAGTTTCATGTTGAATAACTAATCTGTTAGCATAATTTCTCTGGTTCATTTTAAGCAGAATCACTAATCTCATGTGAGAGCGATTGTCTCTTTCACACAATATAACTATAAGGTGCTTATATGCTGCTCGAGATTTGCTTTTTTCCAAAAGAAAATTTAGGTCATTTTCATTTTGAATTACACGTTGCTACACATGCTTATCAGAGACTTCACAGGGGTGGAAGGATTAGGAGTTAGGACAATTTTGGCGAACTTACTATAAGTCATGTTCTATGACTGTATGACATAGAACTATTCACGGTTGTAATATTTCAATAAAATCTGGTGTTTGGAATTTTAGATGTTTAAGGTTAAATGTGTAATTTCGTCAAAAAAAAAGGTTAAATGTGTAAAATGATTTCATTTTGACTATTAAATGTGAGTTTAGAAACCGTCCAATCTAATAAAAAATACTGTTTAATGATCACAAGAACGTTATTTTGGGTATTAAATATACTTAATTGGGCAGGATCACCACTCCGTTTTCTATACCTTTTGTCCTGTTAGGTGCAGGCTCTGCTACACGCTCATTGGTCTGTGCTGCTTGCCTCTAGAACTTGGTAGACCTGCGTCTAGGTAACTGCTTTCATGATTAAGTTACACGCCCGGTGGCTTGTGCTGCTTGTTACCCTCCAGAACTTGGTAGACCCGCGTCTAGGTAACTGCTTTCGTGATTATGTTATTTTGGTGTCATTATTATTTAAAAAAATATTTCCTCGTATTTAAAGTAAGTATAATTTCAGAGGAATGCATACTTATTAAGAAAGTTAATGAAATGCCTGATATACTTTTATTAATTACATGTTAAAGTGTCTTAAAAATATAATATGTGTAATCTTTGTAATTAAAATGTGAGAGAAATTAAAAGATAATTTTGAAAATAAAATCATAAATATGCATAAAAAATCAATACTTATTTTGAGTAATTAAAATTCTTCTAAAACGAAACTTATTTTGAATAAGAGGGAGTATTGAATTCCTTTCCCAGAGTGCAAGTGGGCACCTTTAATTCATTCAAGGATGAGAAATTCATTAGTAAAAAGAAGAAGACAACAAATGCAGAAATTTAGGAATAAATATTGAATACAGTTACGCGTCAGGATGAACCGTCATTAACATGGTGTCTTATTAGCCGTATCTTCCATATAGATTGAAGGACTGCATGCTAAGGGAAGGGCCAGGCAGTAATAATCTAATATTTCCCTTGTGATAGCATATCTTTACAGAAACGCAAAGTCGCAGTGGGAGTCTCGGAGTTTTTAACACTAATTGAGCTCGCCAACCCTGTTGGGAAGACTAGCAACTTCAGATGTGTAAGTTTGAGACCTGTTCCCGATCAACATCATAATGTTTTAATAACCTCTATTTTTTATGGAATTATGTTGTTACTTACGCTTTTCCACTTTGACTTAGAGATGCTAATTTGGAGTCCGAAATCACGTAATATTAAGATGGACGAGCTTGCAGTGAGATTAATCTTTATGGGAAATATCAAACGGCTGGCTTTATTTCGGGCTTTGGCACGTAATCGAGTGCCTGGCAGGCATCGTTGAGGTAATCAACCAAGATTCTCTGTCCAGTTTTTATGGTGTCTTATTGTGTCCAGTGAATCTCAACCATTTATTTATGCGGATTTTATATAAATAAACGTGGGACCTACACAAATGAATGACTGAGATTCACTGGACACAATAAGATACCATAAAATTGGACAGAGGAATTGGACTATGAGGTAATGGTTTCGATATAATTGCCTTTTGGTTTGACCGATGATCTCCTGCACCTCACCGTCGATCTGTTTCTCGATTCTACATTTTATTTAAGTTACTAGTGTTGTACACGCAACATTCCTACTCAGATTGTCGAGTGCACGAAATGCGGCTGAGAAAGATTGTCGAATTAAATCAGATGGTAATGACTTCTTATTTCGATCTTTTTTAACAATACATTTGACACTTGATACCTTACCTTTATTAGCAACCCAAAATTTCTTTGTATTTGTTCGATACAACATTTTTTTAAATGTTTTATCTCAACCGAAACTCCTATTCAATAATTTTATATCATATTCATTATGGGTTTTTTAATTTTATTCTTATAATAAAAATCATACACAATTATTTAAAAATTAATAATTTATTGAGTCATTAAAAATAATTTAAATTATTTATTTATTAAATACAAAATTTCTTATTAATCAACAAATATAAAATTTTTAATTAGTTATTTACCAAGTCAATCACATAATAATAAAATATAATTAAAAAGTATCTACATGTTTAGTATCGTATTAAACAAAGTTAATAATTATGCTAATATTTGGTATTAAATATTGGAGAGGTCGGCCTTATGAGGCTTGGCCTAAGAAGGCCCACTCCTGAGCCCAAGCACTAGGGGCTCATGAGTAAGAAGCTGTCTCCTATGCAAGCACGATACGTTACGTAGAAACCTAAACCTAATGGCAACCTACCACGTATATAAGGTATTGATCAACCACGATAAAGGTATGACTCATAACCCTAGCTGCCCCTTCGTTCTCCAAACCCAAT
>JANKOD010000002.1:8973021-8983757 GCA_026284645.1 Erythroxylum acuminatum | reverse complement strand
TCAAGACTTACCTTAAACCTTCAACTTCACAACAAGTTTCTTGGTTCAAAAGGAAGCTTGAATCATTCTCCACCTTTTTAATGCTTGAACTTTCTTCCCAATCTTCTTCAATCTCTTAGGAATCAAAGCCCTAGGTAGCTTCTTTCTTCTCCTTCTTTCTCCAACTCACGAAATTCTCTCTCTCTCTTTCTTTCTCTCTATTTCGGTGGGCACTCCTCTTCTATTCCCTCAATTCATTTTCTTTTTCTCCTTTTATACTCCTCTTTAATTCACTCAAGCCCAAGGCCCAAGTCCAATTCTATACTTATCCTTCCTTCTTCTTCTCCTTATCTCTACTAACACTAAACTCAAGCCCATTTCTTTTTATTTCATTTGGGCCCAAGCCCAATTAACACATTTAATTTCATTTACTTATCTTACCTAACTCATTTACTAACATTTATTCATTTTGCTTAACTTATTAAATTTCATAAACTAATTCATGTTAACTTTATTAATTTACCCAATTAATCTAATCATGCCTGATTAATCATAAAAAAAAATTCTGGGGGTAACATTGAGTCATTCACTCATTGAGAGAAATCACTCAGAGGAGAGAGCTTTAAGAGTTGAGAGCTTTTGAGGGGTTCTCATTATAAGCGCTTCAAGTAGGGAGTTCTTTGTAAGTGCTTTGAGAAGGAGGTACCTGTATCTTTTGTTAACATTTTGTTGAGAGTTAATAAAAGATTAGCTTCGGCTATATATCTCTTGTTGCTTTCTTTACTCTGTTATTCACTTGTGTTATTTTGTGTGTGAGAGAAACACTTTAAACACTTGTGTGCTCATGAGGTGTTTGAGAGCTAACGGAATTGTTCAGCGATATGCACGTGAGAAGGCTGAATCTTGCTTAAACGGGCCGAAGTAGGATTATTGTGCGAAGGTGGGTGTGACTTATGGTAAAATTTTGAGTCTGAAGTAAACCTTTGTAACAGCTGGTATCAGAGCCAATCAAGAGCGATGGCTGGTGGAAGTAATCTGATGGAAAGGGTTACTAAAATAGAGGCAATTCTTGAGTCTCTAGCCCCGACGGATGAGGATGTCATGCATTTATTTATATTTAATGCTCATATACATAAAGATAAATGTGAAACCCACACAAAAGCTTTAACAAAACTTCATGACTTACCTTAAACTTCCACCAAACTTTGAGTTTCTTGGTTTAAGATGAAGCCCTAACCTTCCTCCACCTTTTTAACTCTTGGACTTTCCTTCAAATCTTCTTCAATCTCTTAGGAATCAAAACCCTAGGGCAAGCTTCTTCTCCTCTTCTTTCTCCCACGAAATTCTCTCTTTCCTCTCCTCTCTCTCTATTTTCGGTGGACTCCTCCAAGGTAAGGCACCAATTCTTCTTTTTCTTCCTCTTTTATACTACTTCCTTACAACTTAAGCCCATTAGCCTTATAAGCCCATATCCATTTCCTCCTCTTCATCTTCTTATCTCTACTAACACTAACTCAAGCCCATTTAACACATTAATTGTCACCTAACACATTTAATTCATGCTATCACATTAAATTCAACTAACACATTTAATTACATTCATTTATTACCTAACTCATTAAATTCATTAATCCATATTACCTAATTCATTTAATTCATTTATTCATGTCATCTAATCTTCATTTAATACTATCATGATTAATTTAGTTCATTAATGCTTTAATTTCACTAATCATGCTTAATAATCATAAAAAAAAAATTCCAGGGGTAACAGAGAATCCTCAAAAGATCACTGCCATGATTGCTTCTCCTACTGATATTCAGGTTGAACCAAACTGGTTTACTGATTCTAGTACTTTAGCACATCTTACAATAGATCTTAATAACTGAATCATGAATGTGCGTTCCAAATACTAAGGTTCAGGTTGAAAATGGTAACTTACTTACCATTAATAATGATAAAACAGTAAGTTATTTTTGGAAATTCTGGGATGATCTCACCTTGTGTGGCCTCCCTCTATTTAACATTAATTAGTATTTCAGTAACAACTACATCGAAAATGTAGGGAAAGGTTTCAACATAATGCATAAAGTCCTATATTTAGATGAAACTAGCAGCTAAACAAACTAAGGATAAGGAACAATTTTGATATGATCATCTAATGATGAGGAAAGATTAACTTTGACTTGCTTTGCGTCATATATTTGAAATTCCTCAATATCCTTAACACCTTCCCACAAGCTCAACCAGAGGGCCCAGACGTTGGGGTTGTTTCAATGAAGAACAAAATGACAAGAAAGCAGCCCCTTAGTCAATACATCAACGACTCAATCATCAATAGGGACATATTGAGCAACTAAATTGCCTTTTTCTAACTTCTTCCTAACTGTTAGGATATATTATATATATCTTTTATTTTAGTTTTGGCATTTTAACTGGACATATAAGATATAACTTGTAGGAATTCTACACTATGTTGGAGTCCATCATCATGGTGACATTGGAATTAATTTTACTGCTCGATTTTGTTTTTACTGCTGGATATGTTGGTAAATTAAAATCGTTACTGCCAGATTTTGTGGACTGTGTGGATTGAAGAAAATCAAGGGATGAGGTTGTTGTGTGATTGAAGTTAGTGTGGTGGCTGCATGGTTGAATAGGGACTCTAATTGCTTGTGGATTGTGCACATCTCCTAATCATCGAAGAAGTCTATCAAACACGTGAGTGGTAAAAACCAAGTGGGAATGTGTGTGGGGCAATGAGGTGGATGTGCGTGTGTGTGAGATAGACTTGATGTGAGTTAGTTGTTTAATGAAACTGTGATTGCGTTGTGCGTGCGTCTGTGAAGATTGTTGAACAACGTGTGATGGGTGTAGAGTGCTACAGTGTAATGGGTTGGTGAGCATGTGTGGGTGTTGCACACGTTTCTCTTATTGAGTAAATTGAAGTGAATCTCTGGTGTTGATGTACCGTGGTTGTGGGTGTGAGTTTATGAAGCAGTGAATTTCAGCTACAGTGAAGTGGGCATTAGTTATTAATTGAAGAAACATCGTGACATGCTTTTGTGAAGAAAGAGTTAGCTACGGCGAAGAGATTCAACTTGATTATTTCGAGAAGATAAAATCATTGGGAAGTCTTTCTTTTATCTCAAGTATATTGTTGTTCAATTCTTAGTTGATTAAGTACTTGAGTTATTCTTTTATTAATTGTTGTTTGAGTGAAAGTAGTTAGAAAAATCTTCTGAAGAGGTTAACACGAGTCGGTCGTGTTATCGGATGTGAAAATCTTTTACAGGAAGTGAGGTTGAGAGATAGTTACAAGGATTGAGCAGTGTTGCTTTAGTGTGGCCTTGTATAAATCTATTGTACTCTCTTGAAAATATTAATCTAGGTGAGGGTCCCGTAGACGTAGGTAGAGTGCGCCGAACTGCGTTACTAAATTTTTGGTGTTTTTATTATTTCGGTTTTGCTTGCTTTTATTTTTGTTCGTGCTAAAGAAGTTTATGAAAAGTTTGCGAAACAATTAACACCCTCAGTTTTTCAATTGGTATCAGAGCAAGGTCACCGATTCAGAACTTGGTAGGAAGTTAGTGCAGATCTTAGTTTCGCGAACATGACTACAAGAGAGGGTGCATCAATCACCAGACTACCATTATTGGATGGATCTAACTATCTTGCATAGAAATCACGGATGAAAGTCTTCATCCAAGCTTAGGGCACGAAAGCTTGGCATTTAGTAGTACATGTTTGGACGCATCCAATGATCACTGATGATGAAAGAGAGGCAGTTCAAAAAGATCCATCTGAATGGACAAGAGTCGAAGAAAAAAGTGTGCTCGAAAATTCATAAGCAATGCATGCGATATTCAGTGATGTTGATAAAGGACGCTTCTAAATGATTTCAGCCTGTGAATCATCTAAAGAAGCATGAGATGCTTTGCAAACTATTTATGAAGGGTCAAAATTTGTGATAACGTCAAAGCTACAGATATTAGCTATACGGTTTGAAGAACTGAAGATGGATAAGAATGAGACTATTGAAAACTTCGATGGAAAATTGCGAGTTATAGCGAACTAGTCACATCAACTGGGGAAGAAATACTTCAACGTGAAATTAGTCAAGAAAACGCTGAGATCACTGCCTCCAAGATTTATTCCAAAAATTGCAGCAATAGAGGAGGCCCATGACATTTACAATCTATCATTAGAAAAAGTTATTGGAATCCTTACAAACTTCGAAATGAATCTTTTACGAGGTAAGTAAGAACGAAGCAAAGGATTGGCACTTCAGGTGGAAATTGGAATAAGTGTGAATGATGCTGAAGATGAATCAGATGAAACGAAGACTTGGTACTACTCACACAAAATTTTGGTAAATGGTTTAAAAGAATGAAAAAGGACAAACTCGGCTTTAGATAATATGGCGGAAGTTCGTTGAGTAACAATTCAAGACACAAAGAGGTGAATGGAAGGCAAGGAGAATCCAATGCCATAAATGTCAAGGTTTTGGACACATTCAATGTGCTAATACTTTGAAGAAGAGAAAAGGAAAATCCTTCACGAGCACCTGAAGTGAAAATGATTCCGATACTGAATATGGCAGCGAAGAAGAAATTGCTAATGGTTCTGCGTTAGTTGGCCTATACAACAAAAGTCCAGTTACTTACTTAACAGTAACTAAGAAGGAAGTAACTAAAGTCGAAAAAGGGGAAAATCGGGAAATTTTGAAAACAATCTAGCTCAAGATCTAATATCAGATTATGACAGCGACGAAAGTAACCTAGATGATAAAAAAGGGAATATTTATGAGGATTACAAAGCTATGTATGAAAAATGAGTGAAAATGTGTAGAAAGAATGAAAGATTGAAGGAAGATAATATCTCTATGAAGAACACCATACAAGAGTTAAAAAAGACGTTGATGTTGACGTCGGATGAGCTTGGTGAAGCTAGAATGAAATTGATAAGTGCTGAATAGGGATTGAGAATGTTGAATGGAGGCACAGAAAAATTAGATAAGTTAGTAGAAATTGGTAAGGTTAAAGGCAATTTCGAAGGCATAGGCTATAAAGGTGAGTGCTTGAAAGTGAATGAAGAAAAAATTGATATGTCCAGATCAGTCCAAGAGGTAGAAATATCGAAAAAGAATCGAAGATTTATATCCACACGTCATTTTTGTGGGGTCATTGGACATATAAGGCCAAGATGTTATCAGTTACTACAGATGCTGTTTCAAAGAAGACAAAGCCGAAAAAGTATAAATCCTTCACAAAAATTTCAACATCAACTTTCAGTACTGAAATCTACTTAGGTAAAAAGAAGTGAATTGCAAGCACTCGTAGTTTGCACATTAATGAAGTCAACTTTGCAACATGGTTGGTATTTTGATAGTGGATGCTCACGCCATATAACAGGGGAAAAGACTTACTTAACTGATTATCAGAATTGTATGGATGGTCATGTGACCTTCGGAGATGGAAAGAAAGCTTTTGTGATCGTTAGAGGAGCATTATGCATGGATGGTTTGCCTCTTCTTAAGAATGTGCTCCATGTCGATGGATTAAAAGCAAATTTGGTAAGTATAAGCCAACTTTGTAATGATGGTTTGCTAGTTAAATTTACAAGTGATGAATGCAGGGTACTTACCAAACAAGGAGAATATATAGTGAGCGGCAAGTGATCAGCCCACAATTGCTACATGTCGAAAGTCATGACTATGTGTAAGTCAGCTACTCATGAGAATGACATTAATTTATGGCATCAAAGGCTTGGTGTGTGTCAAATGGGAAAATAACTTGGAAAATTCGAGAGCAAAATTGATGAAGGGATTTTTATTGGCTATTCAACTCATAGTAAAGCTTATCGAATGTATAATCAAAGAACAAAGAAAGTAAAAGAAAGTGCAAGAGTCAATAAATGTTGTGATAGATGATGTATCTTTATTGAATGGTCAAGTGGCAGAAGAAAATCAACGTAACCGACCATCCGAATCAGCCCAAACAGGCAAAGAGCCGAGATTGAAGAATTGCCCAGATCTGCAATTAGTTGCTGCTGAGGAAGTAATCGCAGGAACTGATCTATAGTTAATTGCTGCTGAGGAAGTAATTGCACGAATTGAAGAACTTTTAGTTACTTCGGATGATGAATCACCCAAAACACTAGAAGCTTATTTAAACCATGATTTTTCATCTCGAATCTGAAGAAATCATCCAGTAGAAAACATCATTAGAGATGTCAGCGAAAGAAGAAAAACAAGAAAAAGAAAAAGGGTTGATTATCGAGAACTTGCAGGCTACTTGTGTTGCGTATCTTCATTCGAGCCGAAGAAAAAGACCAGGTTTCAGTTTCTTTGAGAGGCAAAGGGACTGTGTGCTTTACATTTTTGAAATATTTTTTGGTGTTGTTTTAAAAAAAAGGAAACGTAAAAAAAATCTTCTTTAGTACTTTAGTTTTTATATTGCCATTGTCGTCCCATCTTTTTAGTAGTTTGTACTGTGACTTATATTTGGCTCGACCGAAGACTCCTCAGCTCTTTCATCAGTATGGGTCTCTCTCTTGGATATCTCTCTCTCCCACTACACTATCTTTATTTGCTTGGGTTTATGAATTTGATCGGTCTTATGAAGATGGAATTGAAGTAAGTAATGATATGTTGGCGAGTGTATTGACTGGTGGTAAATTGTCATCTTGACGTGCTTATGATTGTTCCGCTGTATCTATGGTTGATTCTTATGATTATGTGTTTTGATACTGTTTTGTCCTAAGGGGGAGACATCAGATTGTTTATGGTGACTATTCCATTCAAGGGGAGTATTTGTCATATGGATTGTGCATTTGATTTATTGCTTTTTGGCATTTTTTTTGTCCCAAATGGGAGAAATTTGAATGATTGGATGAACTTGATGTTTGATTAAGGGGGAAATATTTGTCATATGAATTGTGAATTTGATATTTATATGTCCAATTATGTTATTTAGGGAGAGTTTCATATTTGACAAACAATGTCAAAAAGGGAGAGATTGTTAGGATTATGTTATATATCTAAGTAATTATTTTGGCATCATTTATTAATTGGACATATAAGATATTAATTGGATAATGACTTAGATTCAAAAGCCATATGAATAATCTTCTAGTTGAAAAAGAATCCTATCTTGGATTGGAGTCTATTACCATGTTGATATTGGAATTATTTTACTACTCGACATGTTGGTAATTAGGTAGAGTTACTGCTGAAGTGTGTGGATTTTGTGAGATTGAAGAAAATAAAGGGATGAGGTTGATGCGTGTTTGAATTGAAGTGGTGGTTGCGTGGTTATAGTGGGACTCTCATTGTGTGAGGGATTTGTGCACATCTTCAATCTACAACAAAAGTCATTCTCTCAAGTGTGTGTACGACATTAAGTGGATGTTTGTGTGTGACATACAATGTGTGTGCATTAATTGTCAATAAAATAAAGACTGCGATGGTGTGTATGTTGGGGGTGTGAGAGCTGAACAACATGTATTGAGTGAGATATATTCTACGATGAAGAGAGCCACGGTGTTGTGGGTTAGTGATAACTATGGTGAAGTGAGTTAGAGTGTTATTTTTCAAAACGTCTTCATCTGGGGTTATGAGATGTTCTTCGTGAGATAAACACCATGGGTTAACATCTATTTTCCATACTTGGTCTTCTAGGTTTGTATGTGAAATATACATGGTGTGAGGAGTATCACGTATGGTTTAATTGGAGTTGTTGAATCTAGACAATATGTGTGATTTCTTGGTTGCAACGTTCTTTGTTGGCTCAATAATTATGAATTGATTTCTTTATGGGCTGCGTATACTTTGATTGGTGAATGTGTTATCAGTGCAACTGTGGTTTTGTGTTGGTGTTTATATGAATCAGCCCATTATTATTGCGATGACTTCCAGATTTATTTCAGTAGAGCTGAACTTTTCGGAAAGTTGTTTTTCTCTTTTATCTCAAATGTATTATTGTTTTTTTAATTGATTGATCACTTGAGTTGTTTATTTAGTATCTTTATTATCAAATAATGTTGAGATTAACATGAGTCGGTCGTGTTATTGGGTGTGAAATTCTTTCACGGAAAGTGAGGTTGAGAGATAGTGTCAAGGGTTGAGTGATGTCAACTCAGTAAAGCCTTGGGTAAATCAATTGGACTTCGGTGCAAGTATTAAGCTGGGTGAGTACCCCGCAAATATAGGCAAGGTGTGCCAAACTGTGTTACTAAAATTTTGGTGTTGATTTTTTTTTATTCTCTTAATTTTTTGACTTTTTTGTTTGCTAGAAACGAATCAGAAACTTTACGAAACTACTACCCCCTTGAGTGAGGTCATTGATTCAGAACTTGGTAGCAAGTTGGTGTAGATCCTAGTTTCACAAACATGGCCATAAGAGAAGGAGCATCAATTATCAGGCCACCGCTATTGGGCTGCTCCAATTATTCTGCATGGAAATCACAGATAAAAGTCTTTATTCAGGCACATGGAACAAGAGCATGGAACTCGGTGTTACATGGTTGGACACATCTGATGATTACTGACGATAAGGGAGAGATAGTTCTAAAAGATCCATCTGAATGGACAGGAGTCGAAGAAGAAAGAGCACTTGGAAACTCACAAGCATTGCATGCAATTTTCAGTGTTGTTGATGAAGGATGCTTCTCAATGATATTAGCCTGCGAATCGGCTAAAGAAGCGTAGGATACATTGCAGACTATTCATGAAGGGTTTAAATTTTTGATAGTGTCAAAACTACAGATGTTAGCTGTGAGGTTTGAAGAATTGAAGATGGATGAAAATGAGACTATTGGAGAATTTTATGAAAGATTGCAAGATATAGTGAATTAAGCACATCAACTCAGGAAGAAATATTCCAATATGAAACTAGTCAAGAAGACATTGAGATCGCTACCTCCAAGATTTATTCTGAAAATTGCAGTAATCGAGGAGACTCATGACATTAATGACTTGTCACTGGAGAAGGTAGTTGGAATTCTTACAAATTTCAAAATGAATTTGTTGACGGACAATCAAGAGAAGAAGAAAGGATTAGCATTGCAAGCCGAGATTGGTCAAGTCATGAATGACTTAGAAGATGAATCTAATGAGAATGAGGATATAGAGCTATTAACACGAGATTTTCGTAAGTGGTTGAAGAGAGTGAAAAAGGACAGACCCGAGTTTAGGCAAAAAGGCAGGAGCACATCGAGCAACAACTTCAAACAATAAGGCAAAACTCAAAAGGGAGAAAGAAAGGTAAAGAGAATACAATGTTATGAGTGTCAAGGTTTCGGACATGTTCCAGCAGAGTGTGCTAACATCATGAAGAAGAGAAAAGGAAAGTCCTATACGAGCACTTGGAGTGATAACGAATCCGGAAGTGAAGAAGAAGTTGCGAATAGTGATGTGTTAGTTACTTTGTACAACAAAAGTCCAGTTACTTGTTTAATAGTAACCGAGAAGAAAGTAATTGAAGACAAAAAGTGAGTAAATCGGGAAATTTTCGAGAATCACATGACAGTGATGACAGTACTTTAGATGATAAAAAGGAAGGAATTTATGAAGCTTACGAATTAATGTACAAAAAATGGGTGAAAATATGTAGAAAGAATAAAAGATTGAAAAAAGAGAATCTCTCGATGAAGAAATCCATCCAAGAGTTAGAAAAGAAATTGATGTTGACGTCAGATGAGCTTGGTGAAGCTAGAATGAAATTGGTAAGTACTGAAAAGGGATTGAGAATGTTGAATGGAGCATAGAAAACTGGAAAAGTTAATAGAAATTGGTAAGGTTAAAGGAGATCTTCAAGGCATTGGCTACAAAGGTGAGTGCTCTAACGTGAATGAAGAGAAAAATGATATGTCCAGATATGTCCGAGAAGAAGGAACATTAAGAAAGAATCAAAGATTTGTACCCACGTGTCATTTTTGCAGAGTTATCAGGCACATAAAGTCAAGATGCTACAAGATGTTACAAATGATGTTTCAAAGGGGTCAAAATCGAAAATCTAGACACTCTCTATTAAATTTGCAGCAACAGTCCTTGGTACTGAAGCAAACTTGGGCTAGAAAGGGTCAAGTATAAGCACAAAAATATAGTGAAGGAAAAAAAGAAATTGTACAAATTCACACTTAGTTACTGCTTTTAAAGAAACTGGTCAGACTAAGGGCAAGTTAGTTACTTCAGAAGAAGAAACCGATGAAAAAGATAATATAAAAAGGAATAAAGCCAGGTTTGAATTTTTTGAGAGGCACAGGCACTGTGTGCTTTACATTTTTGAAGTAATTTTTTATGTTGTTAAAAAAAAGAAATGTAAAAAAATATGTCTTCTTTAGTTCTTTAGTTTTTATGTTGTCATTGTCATCCCATCTTTTTAGTAGTTTGCATTGTGACTTCTATTTGTCTCCACCGAAGACTCCAGCTCTCTCATCAGTATGGATCTCTCTTTGGTATCTCGCTCTCTTTTAGGCTTATCTCTCAGTGTTTTGAATGGTGATAATTTATCTTGTTGGCGTGCTTATGATTCTTTTGTTGCACCTATTGTTAATTATTATGATTATACGTTTTAATATTGTTTTGTCCCAATGGGGAGACATCATATTGTTTATGGTGAATGTTCCATTCAATGAGAAATTTCAAGGTATATACGTGACTATTTCTCATGCTTTTAGGCATCTTTTTGTCCCAAGGGGGAGAAATTTGGATGATTGGATAATTGTGATGTTCTTTGGAACTTGATATTTGATT
>JANKOD010000002.1:8939607-8950679 GCA_026284645.1 Erythroxylum acuminatum | reverse complement strand
AGAAATCCTTGTTAAAACTTATTTTTGGTAATCCTCTTACCAAATCATGTTTAATCAACTTGGAAATATGTTTAAAGATTGTTTCGTCTTTTGATTGAAGGACATTTCAAAACCAGAATCACATAATTGACTGACACTAATCAAATTATGTTTTAAACCATCAACTAGCAACACATTATCAATACATGCAAAGGAATCTTTACCGATTTTACCGATTCTAATTATCTTGCCCTATTGGTTGTCTCCAAAAGTTACTGATCCTTCCTTCCTATACTAAAGTTCTAGGAACATAGATCTTCTTCTTGTCATGTGTCATTAGCATCCACTGTCCAAGTACCAATGGTGCTGGCTGCTTCTTCCAAGGAAGGATATTTGCAAGAGATATTATTTGTCTCTTAGGTACCCAGATTATCTTGGGTCCTTTGGGGTTAGTTCTAACATAATTCATAGTATGTTGATGATACAGCTGATGAAATTTCTTCTTATAAGGAGCAGGATTCTTTTTATGCTGAGTATAGTTTTAAGGAAACCCTAATCCAGTTTTATCATTAGGGTGTTTGTATTTCCTTAGCATATCATTCATTTTTCTAGTACTCTCCGTGAATGTCGATAGATCAGCTGAAAGACTGTTTATTCTTTGTTTCAGCTGATTGATCTCTTCAGATTTATCTACGACTACCTTTTTCTTCATCTCATCTACTTGTTTCTTTAAACAGATGTTCTCCTTTTCTAATACTTGCATGTTTTTTAGGTTTTTTACGTACTTTTTCTTTAGCAATTTATACTGCTTCAGAATTGCATAAGAATCTTCTAATAATTCTGAGTATGCATCTTGTAATTCACTAAATTTTAAGGTTACCTCCTCATCACTTTCTCCTTCAGCTACCAGGCAAATGTTTGCTTGTACCGATGCCTCTGAGTCAGTATCTGATTCGGACGAATCCAGATCTTCCCAGGTTGCCATCATGCTTTTCTTGCCCTCTCTACTCTTCTTTGGCTTTCTTTTCAGCAATGGACATTCAGACTTGTAGTGTCCCGGTTTATTTCATTCATAGCATATGACGGATGTTTTCTCATTCTTTCCTGCATCTTTTCTATTCTTCTTGAAGGAGGACTCTTTGTTTCCTTTTGCCTTTTTCTTCCACATGCGTCTGATCCTCCTCGAGATAAAGGATAGTTCATTATCTTCTTCACTCGAATCTTGATCTGATTCACTGGAGTCGTCATTCTTGACTTCCTCGATCTTTAGCACTATCGACAATGAACTCCTCTTCCTTGGAATCTTGTGGTTCTTTTGTCCGGCTTTTAATGCTATAGATTTATCCCGTCTGGGTTTATCTTCTGCATCAAGATCCACTTCATGTATCTTCAGGGATCCAAGCAATTTGTCAAGCTTCAACATGCTCAAGTCCTCGGTTTCTTGTACTGGGGTGACTTTTGGTCTCCATCTCTTCGGTAGACTTCTAAGGATCTTTCTAACATGATCTTGATTGTCATAAGTACTGCCGAGAGCTTTAAGTCCATTAATGATAGTTTGAAATCTTCCAAACATCTAATCGATAGACTCGTTGTTCTTCATCTTGAACAGCTCATACTGGTGTACAAGAATGCTTATCTTAGATTCCTTTACTTGATTAGTGCCTTCGTGTGCGATGGATAGCGTATCCCACATCTCCTTCCCAGTGTCGCATCCGTGAACTTTATCATACTCACTTCTGCTTAAGGGCACAGCTTAAAAAGAACTTGGCCTTCGAATTCAGCTGGAATCTTGCTTTTTGATCTGCAGACCATCTGATTCGTGGAATAGCATTTCCTTCTTCATCTACCGGTGTATATGGTCCATTTTCTATTATCTCCCAAACGTCGATATGAGTAGATTAAATGAAGAGCCTCATCCTGTCTTTCCAGTAATAGTAGTCTTCTCCATTGAACGCAGGAGGTCTAGTGACCGAGGCGCCCTCAGCTATATATACATGCGATTCTGTCGTGGATCTTTATCCACACTTTGTGACAGTGGTTCTTGGACACCGAGCTCTGATACCAATTGAAGTAAATCACACGTTAGCATAGACTTAATATTCGATATACAAAACGCACAAGAAGGGGGGGTTGAATTGTGTTTCCTTTTCTTGAATACAATCCCCTTTTCAAAACTTCTTTTAAAAACTTGCTTTTTTAGAACTATTGAATAACAGTATCACGAAGTATTGCAAATCCCTTCTAAGTACTTGTATAAAACAACAAGAATAAAAGTTGAGAGTTTAGAGTAAGAATCGACACAGCAGATTTATACTGGTTCACCCCAAACCGTGGGCTACGTCCAGTCCTCAGAATCCTTTATGAGATTTCACTATATTTCTCAAAAATACAAGTATTCTTTTCACCAAGCCTCTTCAGGTCTCTTACAACAAGTATTCTTTTCACCTAGCCTCTTCAGGCTTTCAGCTTTTTTTCTTTCTACTGAAAGATGTTTCGAGCTTTATTACAGACAATATAGCTCTAGAGTTTAGCTCAATGAATACAATGGTTTTGGAACTTTTTAAAATCTCTAACTTCTTCAGTCTTCGACTCCAACTTGTATTTATAGCTTTCATCTTCAACTGCTTCTTGATAACCGCTTCTTTCTTCTTGTTTCTTGATCTTTGAAGAAACAGTTATTTAGTTGAGCTCTGTAACTAACTCAAACTGATTATCCATCTGACGCGGTATTGGACCTTCGTCTTATTTTTGCTTCTGCTTCGTCTTAATTTCTTGCGTCTTACTTTCTGCTTCCGCTTCGTCTTATTTTCGGCTTCGTCTTAGTTTGACTTTAGCTTCGTCTTAGATTGACTTCTGCTTCCATCTCATTTTTTACTTCGCTTCGTCTTATTTTCTTTTTTCTTTGCTCTTCGTCTTAGTTTCTCCTCCGCGCTTTGTCTTATTTTCTTGCGTCTCTGCACTTCGTCTTAGTTTTTCTTCCGCGCTTCGTCTTATTTTCTGCTTGCATCTTACTTTTCTGCTTGCGTCTTAGTTTTTTCGCTTCGCAGCTTCGTTTTACTTTCTTCTATTATTATTATTATTTGGTTTTCATCAAAATTATTAATCGTAAAGTCATTTTGACTTAACATATATGGACCAATGATAGATGCATATTTATACCCCATATTTGATGTATTTTTGCTTAATATTTTATACTTTTGTTGTATATTTGGCACTTAATTCGCTTCAAGTGCATTTATAGGTTATAATTGTCTCCATGGACTGAAAGGATAAGAATTTGGACGAAAATGTGGCATAAAATGAAGATTTGAAGTAAAGAAGGGATCACGACCATGTATACGGCCTTGTAAGTCTTTTAGGCTATGCAGAATCTTAAATTTTGAGGATTTTAGAGTATGCACAGTTTAGTACATTGTTGTGCATTAGACTGTGTATCTCCTAAAACCCTAAAAATTACTATAAAAATATGTATTTGGAGGCAAAATGGAGGAGCAGACTTTTAGAGATGATTTCAGGTATGGAGAACATCCAGAAAGGACGATATTGAACCAGAGAAGTGGAAAACACAAAGAAAACATTAAAATATCTAGTAGAATACAAAATCAGACCTCTACCTTATAAGAACATTGGATAAGAGATAAAAGGAGATTTAGAATTATGAACTCTTTGTTTTCTATTTATTTTTCTTCCAGTTTATGTTTGATTTCATTTTCTATTATGTGTAATTAAAGGCCTTTTAGTATTTAGGTATGATGAATCCTATTTGAGATATAATATGTTTTGATTCTTTTATTTAATGCAATCGTTTTGAATGATCTATTGTAATTCAATTATGTGTTTAATATATGTTCTAATAGATCCCGAATTTTAGTTCATACTATGATTTCATAGCATATAGATTGAGAAATCCTGTGTATGAATAGATCTACCATAATTGAAAGGAGTTAATTGCAAACCTAGAGAAAAGTCGACATGAATCCTCTGGATTAGGGTCAAACCTAATAATGGATTTCAAAAATCGGTAAAGCAATCATATAAACTTTAACCTGAGTAATTTGGTTGATAAACTTAGGATTAGTTGTTAGTAGACTCGATAAAACTATTAGCATACGATAGGAGTTTCCACGGACTAATAGTCAATAATGCAATAGCATAATTAAAAACAATTGCATAATAAAAAGTTAATTATTTAATTGTTTAGGAGGGATTCATTACCTAAACACTAATTCTTGATATTGATTGTTTTCAAAGTGACTTCTTTCTTCTCTATGTTTAATATTGTTGCCTACTTTATTTTAATTGTTTAAGTTTTTATTTTCTTTATTAAAATCCAAAATCAATCCTCATGCTAGATAATAGAGGTCATGCACTTGTAGTAAAATTGTATATTGACCTTAAGTTTAGGCCAATAAATCAACCACTAAGGTTCATAAGGGCTGGAAGGAACATATGTTGTGTAAACTAAAGAAGCCAATATATTGGCTTAATTAAACTTCCTGATAACGGTACCTTAAGTTCAATAATATTGTTGTTTCCTTTGGATTTAAAGAAAACACATTTGACTGGTGTATATAGCTGAAGGTTAGTGGGAGTAAGTTTATTTTTTTAGTCAGGTTTTTTAGGATGGAAAAGTGTTCAGCATCGCTAGTTCCAATTCAAAAAGGGTATAAGTTTATCCTTATACAATGCCCGAAAAGTAATTTAAAATGGAAGCAAATCGAATCAATTGCATATGCATTTATGGTTAGGAGCCTTAGACATGTACGAGATCAGACATAAGCTTTATAGCGGGGATGTTGGGGAGAAACCAGAGTAATCTTTGTATGGATCACTGGAAAGCTGCAAAGAAGGTTTTTAGATATCTGCAGGAAACTAAGGAACACATGCTCACTTTTAAAAGGTTTAATCACCTTGAGGTGGTTTGATACTCAGATTCAAACTTTATTGGTTGTGTAGATACAAGAAAATTCACTTTTGGCTACATTTACCTATTAGTTGGAGGAGCCATCTCATGGAAGAGTGAAAAGTAGTTTGCAATTGATGCATCCACAATAGAGGCTGAAGTTTTGTTATATTTTGAGGCCACAATTTAGGTTAAATGGTTGTATAACTTTATTTGGCTAAAAGGGTTAAAGTGATCCTAAGGTTTGCTTCTGATGATAAATTAAAACTTGATGTTTTGGAGCGCTGAAATTAAATCATATCATTTTAAGAATGTTCAACTGAACCATTCACTACAGAAAAGATGATAGGGACATAATGTCATTAGTGTGCTAAGCTACGTCATCACTGACACGATAAAAAATTATATTATTTTAATATTACTATACGTCACATAATGTTATGCAAATGCTATGTGGCACTACGAGACCTACATATTTACAATTAATTATTAAAAGTATTAAGATATTTTTATAAAGTTAAATATAAATAAAATATAATTTACTACGATTAGAGAATGTAAAGATTATAAATTCTAGGAGAGTTTTCTTCCTTTTTAGTATGTTAATAGATGAAACTTGTAAAACTCAATGACACTATTTGTTCCAACTTCTTCAGCATATATAAGCATTTCACCGAATTCATTCCTTACATAATTTTTCAAAATTTAAATGAAATCTGCGTTTTTTAAATTCGTTGTTGGTCTTATATTCTTAATAACTCTGACTGGGCATTGTCTCATTTAGATCATAGAGTGCATTGTGAGCATTGTAGCTTTTTTTAGAGTTCTTTAATATAAATGTTCTTACATTCTCCCACATTCCTTCTTCTCTTTAGCAAAGTGTTTCGTGTAGAAGGTTGACTTGGGAACGAGAGCATACTCAAGTGCCGAACGAGCATTGATGAAAGTCCAAGCCCGTTACAAGTGGTATCTGAACAATGTTAAAGATCCTTTGGGTGTTGTCAAGATGGCTAGTTCAAGCAAAGTGACTACCCATGAAGGAAGGGACATCGGGAGAGTTCCTCCTACCAACAAGGGAAAAAGAGACAGGTCTACTACAAGGGACGCCATGGTTGAAGTGATGGCTAGGCTCTCGAAGTTAGAGATCACCATAGGGGAAGATCAGGAGAGGATCGATGACTGAGACCAAAGAGTAGAGGAGCTGGAGAAGGAGCAGTCTCTATTTCGAGAAGAGATGAATGGGACCGTCAATATCATTGCCTCAGATGCTTCCGAAAAGGTGAGTTCCTTGGAATCTTCTCTTGTTGCTAAAATTATTATGCTTGAAGAAGCACTTGCTAGTTTGTCTACCGAGTTGAAGGAGGTAAAAGGGGATTGGAGTTTATGTAAGATGGCGGTGACACAAGGAGGTGTGGCACCTATTACTTCCACTGCTTCTGCCAAAGTAAAGGTCCTGGAGCCCAAGGCCTTTGAAGGAGTAAGAGATGCGAAGGCCATTGATAACTTCTTTTGGAGTATAGAGCATTACTTCAAGGTGCTTAGCATTACGGATCATGCCAAGATGATCGATAATGCTTCTCTCTACCTTGTAGACATGACCATGGTGTGGTGGAGGAGAAGGTACAGTGATATTGAAAAAGGGACCTGTACCATGAACACATGGGATGACTTAAAAAGAGTTGAAGAAGTAGTTTTACCTCGAGAACTTAGAGAAGGAAGCTTGAGCCAAGTTGAGAAGACTCACTTACTTAAAGAGGATTCGAGAGTATGTTCAAGAATTTTAAGAGGTGTTGCTTGAGATTCCTGACTATCTGGACAAGGAATCTTTCTTTGCCTTTTGTGATGGCTTACAACTGTGGGCCAAAACGGAGTTGGAGAGGTGAGCTGTGCAAGACCTTGCTAATACCATCACGGTAGTTGAATCCCTTTATGAAGTAAGAAGGGATGTCCACCACTCTAAGTCCCAAAAGAGTGACAAGGGCAAAAGTGAGGGAGAGAAGAAGCAAGACAAAGATGGAGTTTTGAAGAGTGGCAGGCCGAAAGAAGGTTCAACTAAAGGCCTCCGGATAAGGAAGCTTTCTTTGCCTTTTGTGATGGCTTACAACCATGGGCTAAAAAGGAGTTGGAGAGGTGAGTTGTACAAGACCTTGCTAATACCATCACGGTAGTTGAATCCTTTTATGAAGTAAGAAGGGATGTCCACCACTCTAAGTCCTAAAAGAGTGACAAGGGCAAGGGTGGGGGAGAGAAGAAGTAAGGTAAAGATGGAGTTTTGAAGAGTGGCAAGCTGAAAGAAGGTTCAACTAAAGGCCTCTGGACAAGGAAGCTTTCTTTGCCTTTTGTGATAGCTTACAACTGTGGGCCAAAACGAAGTTGGAGAGGCAAGTTGTGCAAGACCTTGCTAATACCATCACGGTAGCTAAATCCCTTTATGAAGTAAGAAGGGATGTTCACCACTTTAAGTCCCAAAAGAGCAACAAGGGCAAGGGTGGGGGAGAGAAGTAGCAAGGCAAAGATGGAGTTTTGAAGAGTGGCAAGCCAAAAGAAGGTTTAACTAAAGGCTATAAAGAAGATAACGGTGGAGAACGTCCCATATTGAAGTGCTACCTTTGTGATGGACCTCATCGACTTAGGGATTGTCCGAAGAAGAACAAACTTGCAGCACTTGAAGAAGAAACCTCAAAATCGGCTAAGGGAAGATGTGGATCCTTAGAAGTCCTTCATGCCATCAATGTTAAAGTCAAGGTACCAAAAATCAAGAAGAATGGGCGATTGTTCGTAGTCCTGAAGATTGGTGGATAGCGTACGAGAGCCTTGGTGGATATTGGTGCTACGAACAACTTTATAAAGGAAGAAGAAGCCAAGCGGTTGGGAATCAAGTACACACCACCGGTGGTTGGATAAAGGCAGTAAACTCGAAGGCTAAAAGCATGTGTGGAGTGGCAAAGAACATGAAGATTCATATAGGTGAGTGGCATAGTTTAGTAGATTTTTCTATTATTCCTATGGATGATTTGCAGGTGGTGTTGGGTATGGAATTCATAGACAAGGTGAAAGCTATTCCTATCCCATTTGCAAACACCATGTGTATTATGGAGGAGGGCAATACAAACATCATTCCTTTGTCCCGAGAGGTACTAACGAAGACCAAGACCCTTTCAGCTATGCAACTCTCTAAAGGAGTGAAGAAGGCAGAGTCAATGTTCTTAGTAGCTCTCAAATAGGAGAATGCCACTACTTGTGAGGAGTTACCTAAGGAGATTTCTTATGTCCTTAAGGATGTCATACCACCTGAGTTGGCAAAGAAGCTACCATCAAGGGGAGAGGTGGATCATAAGATCAAGTTGGAACTTGGTGCTAAACCCCTTGTCGCGGTCCCATATCGTATGGCACCTCTAGAGTTGGAAGAGCTAAGAAGACAATTAAAGGAACTCTTGGATGCAAGGTACATCCAACCTTCTAAGGCTCCATATGGTGCACCAGTACTATTCCAAAAGAAGCACGATGGATCACTTCGATTATGTATCGACTACCGAGCACTAAACAAGGTAACTATGAAAATGAGTACCCTATCCCTCAAATTGATGACTTGTTTGATCAACTTGGAGATGTAAGATGGTTCTCCAAGCTTGATTTGAGATTGGGTTATTACCAAGTAAGGATTGTTGAGGGAGATGAGTCAAATACTACCTGTGTGATGAGATATGAAGTTTTTGAATTCTTACTCACGCCATTCGGTCTGACAAATGTGCCCGCAACGTTTTGTACACTTATGAACAATGTATTACATCTTTTATTGGATCAATTTATTCTTTATTTGGATGACATTGTTGTGTATAGCAAATCGTTAGAAGAACATGCCATACATCTACAACATGTCTTTCAAGCTTTGAGGGACAATGAGTTATATGTTAAAAAGGAGAAATGTGCATTTGCGAAACCGGAGGTAGTGTTTTTGGGGCACTTCGTGGGACAAGGCAAGCTAAGAATGGATGGGTCCAAGGTGCGAGCTATTCTTGAATGGGAGCCACCAAAGAAGGTGAGTGAGTTAAGATCCTTCCTTGTTTTAACTAACTATTATTGCAGGTTCATTTGTGGCTACTTTTCCATTGCAGCACCTTTAACGGATATGCTCAAGAAGGGACAAGTTTAGGGATGTGATGCCAAATGCCAAAAGGCTTTTGATGCTTTGAAGGAGGTCGTGACGAAGGAACCATTCCTTGCTCTTCCGAATCACACAAAGCCATTTGAAGTGCAAACGGATGCTTTCGTTTGCACTAGGGGTGTGTTGATGCAAGAGGGACACCCCATTGCTTTTGAGAGTCGAAAGCTTAATGACACTAAGTGGCGTTATACGGTGCAAGAGAAGGAGATGGTAGCCGTGGTGCATTACTTGCAGACATGGAGGCACTATTTGTAGGAAGTAAAGTTTGTGGTGAAAACGGACAATGTTGCTTCAAGTTACTTTCTTAATCAAAAGAAGTTGACGCGCCTAAGCAAGGTAGATGGCAAGCTTTCTTGGTATAATTTGACTTTGAGATGAGGTACACGCTGGGAGAGGTAAACTTAGTAGTGGAAGCACTAAGGTAGCGGCTTTATCACAGCCTAATTTTCCTTGGCGTGATCAAATGAAGAAGGGATTGCAACATGACCACCCAGCCAAGGAAATGTTGAAGCAAGTCAAGGAGGGAAAGACTCGCAAGTTTTAGCTTGAGGATGGGCTGCTCATCACCAAAGGAATACGAATTTATGTGCCCAAATGGGATGGATTGAGGAGGGGGATCATCAAGGAGTGTCATGACTCCTTATGGGTTGGCCATCCAGGAATGCATCGGACTTTGGCGCTTATGGAGCATGCCTACTATTGGCCCCAGTTGAGAGATGATATAGAAGCATATGTGAAGACATGTCTTATGTGCCAACAAGATAAGGTGGAGAATAAAGCATCAAGATTGTTACAGTCGTTGCTAATTCCCGAGAGACCATAGGAGAGTATCTTAATGGACTTCATTGTCGGGTTTCCGAAAGTGAAGGGACAAGGCAACATAATGGTTGTTGTGGATCGCTTCAGCAAGTGTAGAGAATTCATACCTGTGCCAATAAAATTCATTGTCGAAGATGTTGCTCACTTATTCTTTAGGCATGTGGTGATGTATTGGGGCATTCCACAAACCATCATCAGTGATAAGGACATTCGCTTCACAGGACAGTTTTGGACAGAGTTGTTTAAGCTCTTGGGGTCGAAATTAAACTTCTTTATAGGCTTTCATCCACAAATCGATGGGCAAACCGAGCCATTGAACGCCTTATTAGAGTTGTATTTGAGGCACTATGTGAGTGTCAACCAGCAAGATTGGGTAAAGTTGCTCGATGTTGCCCAATTCTCATATAATTTGCAACAGAGTGAGTCTACAGGTTGAGTTAGCCACTAGACAACAACCTTTAACTATGCATACTTTTGCTATCGGTTATAGTGGAAAAAGCCTTGGAGCATACTTGTTTGCCAAAAGTTGGCATGGAAAGTCCAATAGGTCATATCTAAACCGAGCAGCCAAGAAAATTAAGAAATGGGTCGATAAGAGGAGACATCACTTGGAGTTTAGTGAAGGAGATTTGGTGATGGTCAATCTCCTTTCTCATAGACGCATTGGAGGAGGTGTTCATAAGGGCTTGATTTGGACGTATGAAGGACCCTTCCCAGTGGAGAAAAAGGTAGGCAAGTTAGCATACCGAGTCAAGATACCCTCACACTTGGGGATTCATCCCGTATTTCATGAAAATTTTATAAATCCTTATCATGCTGATAATGAAGATCTGAGTAGAGGTGAATTAAAGCACGCACCAACCGTTATGACAATAACACACGAACGAGAGGTGGAAGAGATCTTGGCACATAGAGTTATACCGAGGAGATGTTAGCCCCAATTTTTTTAAAAAAAATTTAAGCATGATTAGATTAAGCAAGTTGAATTAGCATTAATTAAATTGTAATTAATCAAGTATGTTGGCATTAATAGAGGTAAGTAGCATGAATTAAAAATGACATTAAATGAGATAGGTGGCATGAATTAAATGTGTTAGATGGAATTTAATATGTTAGTTGGGCTTAAGTAAGTGTTAGGAGTAAATAGCTTTAAAAGATGCATGGACTTGAGACTTGAATGGGCCTAAGTTGGAAATGAATGGGCTT
>JANKOD010000002.1:8924570-8939507 GCA_026284645.1 Erythroxylum acuminatum | reverse complement strand
ACCAGTTGCTACAGCCACAGTGGAAAGAGCTTTCTCCGCAATGAAAATTATCAAGAGTTCACTTCGTAATAAAATGGAAGATGTCCTATTGAATGATTGTTTAATGTGTTACATTGAAAGAGATATATTTGCAAATATTGACGATGATCTTGTTATGAAAAGATTTCAATCTATGAAAAGTATGCAAGAATTATTGTAATTTTAACTATTTTATATTTTTAATATAATTTTATTTTTTATTTAGTTTTGATATGAAAATTTTTGTGAAATCTATATTTTATTTAGGTCCTCTTATCTTAAATTCCTGGCTCCATCACTGGTTCTATCTCTGCCAATAGTTTACCTTGGTTCTATCTCTGCCAGTAGATTTTTTGTTCTCAGCATAAGTGAGATCGCAATGTTGGAAAAAGACAAATTGAGTAAGGAATTTATTTATTACTGAAAAATACAGAAAGGTTATTATTCGAATATGAATATATACACGTGAGTTCTATGAATTTCTAAATTCAGCCATATTTATGAAATAACTCTAAATGTGTTTATGCGCTTTCGTTTTTCTTGGGGCCATAACGGGACCAGAGCAAGCATATTGAAAATTCTCCTCTTTTGTTTTATATCTATATCAAAACGACAGCGTGTAAAGTTGTAACCAATAGTCACCGCCCACCCGTATTGTAATGACCAAAGAAGAATATAGTATCATCAGAGCGATTCAGCCAACCATACGCCCATTCCATTCCACAGCTAACCATAAACCAACCATTACATCAAAATCAAATACCATTACCAACCCCTTTTATGAGGAGGAGAGACTAATCCAACATCCTATCCTGTTCCTTTTCCTATTTCCTGCTATCTTACTTATTTTTTTCCACTTTTTTGCATAATAGTTCTTAATTTATGTCTTGTTTTTCTTGGTTTTTTGTCTTAGATTAGATTATATTTTGTAATAAGATCCCAATTCCTCTGTTCTTTGTTGTGTGTCCCCTGTTTCTCTCTGCCGTCCAGATCGTCGTCGTCGTCCGTCTTTGTTTTGGTTTCTGTTTTCGGGTTTCCTGTTTTACCCTCGTTTTGCGATTGCATTTTCAGTTCCCCCGTCTCATGGCTCTGCTACCTTTTTTCATCCTCTATTTTGGGGCTTTGTCTTCGCCTGGCCTTGTGTCGGCTTCGGCTTCGGCTTCGGCTTCTACGTGCCCTAGAGTCTCTACCTTTTCACCTCATCATCTTCAATCCCAATGCTTCCTCTCCATCTCCCCAAGTCCTGTTCTTGAGGTACGTTTTCTCATTTCCCTCTTTAATTTCCTTAAAGTTTAAATTTTTGTTGTTCCACTTGGTCGTTGCTTAGATTGATAAGTTATTGGTCTTTTTTATCTTTCCTTTTTATTTCTCGTTTGGATTTGGATTAACGGCTTGTATTGTTTGATTTAATTTTTGGGTTTGACGGAGTGCTCTGTAATTTAATTACTAATTTTTTGTCGGCCCATTTGTATATTCCTTTGAGATGGATATTTAGATTTTCGGGTTTTATTAGGAATTGGTTGGTGACCCGTATTCTTTAGGTCTTCATGAAAATCCTTGGTTTCAATCTTGTGTGCTTTGTAATTAGGGCTAGGGTAAGCTGTTGACTTTAAGGTTGTTGTACTATTGGGTGATGAAATGAGGACTTTGAATGGGTTTCCTTCCTGTAGCAGAGTATTATATATTATAAATAAACTTTTCCAAATTTTGTTGACAACAAGAAAAGGAGATTGCTCGGCAATTGCGGCCACTATGGTTTCTGTGACTTAGATGTCTTGTATTAGGTTCTAGGTGTAAAGCATGTTCTTTTCAGGTAAGGCTATGTTTGGTTGGACGTAAAGTTTTTAATGGAATGGAATGGAATGTAAATGAATGTAATATTAGAAAATTGTTGTGTGGGAGGGATGGAAGGGTTTATAATGTAATATAGTGAAATGTTGTTTGGATGAAGGGCTTATAATGTAATATAGTGTAAAGTTGTTTATCATTTTACATTCCATCCTAAACTTCCCAAATCGGAGGTTTTTTATTTTTACTGTTTAGGATATAATGGGATGTAATATAAAACTCTATTTAGGATATAATGGGATGTAATATAAAACACTTTTCTTCTATTCTATTTCATTCCATTTTAATCCAAATAATGAAATAATATTACATTTCATTCCGTTCCATTAATAAATCCCCAACCAAACATACCCAAGTCTCTAAGGAGTATCCTTTTCTCATTTTCCATGTCCTTTTCTATGTCGGCATGGATGACTATTTCTAGGATTTTCGTATGCATATTTAGTGTGTCGTGTACATGCAGGGTGCTGGATGTGGAGGACTTAAATTTGGAGAGAAAAGCAAAGGAAGTTAAAAATATATGCTGAATTAAAATACTTTTAAGTTATTTTCTCGTTCTAATCAAGTTGTTTGTCAGATTAGATGCAATATCCTTGTGAAGGATGGGATTCTTTTACATTAGATTGGTACTTTTGCGATTTAGCTTGATGTCAATATAGTACAAACTCCTTCCCTTGGAGATTAGAGCTGTCTCTTGTTATATTCTGCGATCTTGCATTTCAGACTTTATGAGCATGCTATAGATTAAATAGATTTCATCTTTGAAGTGTTATTATTCTTGTGTTGATGCCTTAACTACAAATATGAACATGCGCATACTTTCCCTTTGAGGCTGACATTTTATGTTCAATTCATAGGTAGATAATATGATTTCCTTACTTGTTTTACAATGATTACTAGTGAGATCAAATGTGTTTATTACACGAGCACAATCTGAACATACTTGTTCTCATGATATCCTTGTCTGTCAAAGTTTCTTATCAAGCCGTTCATTGTGGAAATTTTGACTCTGATTATCATATTCTTATAAGAAGATTTAACAATTAGACAGTTGCTTATTTTCCTAAGGAGCAGCCTTGCAGTTTTACCTTTTTAATGTTCCAGCTTCATAAAATCTTTATGGTTATGGTTGAGTGGGTTATCAAAAATGTAGGTTGCTGTCTGTAAATCGTTCATTTATATTGTTGAGAGTATGTGAAAATGTTGCTTTCCTATCTAAGATGCTACTTTATGGCTGTATTGGACCTCAAGCTCTGCCTGATTCTGGGGACTATATTGAGGAATCCCTTCACAGATTTCTTTGGCATTTAAAAAGATTCAAGGGAGAATTGTTCTACCTTCCATCTACTCACAACTTGACTGGATTTTTCAAATGTGATTAACTTTTGGTTCCATATTACTTAGAATTCTGAACTCAAATGTTCTGACAACTGTTAGGAGTGTATAAGTTGTCAGCTGATCATCATTTTTTCCACAATGGTTGTCTAACTTGTCTATGCTTTAACTGAAATATCTGATGCAAGAATGAAAGTTAGCCTTTATATCATCCCTTCTGTCATTCTTTCTCTAATTTGCAATACCTCACCACTCTTATCAACCTGGATCTGCATTAAACTATCATAGAATTGGTTCTCAGATCTCTATTTTACTGATTTGGTGAGTTATATTGAATATTCTTTGATCCCTCTTTTCTCTTCCTACTGCTGAGCTGCATATCTAAATGTGTCAATAGGTGAATGGGAACATCCTGGACTGTACTTTGACTTCAATTAAGGGGAATGCTTATACTTCTGTACTTTTCTATGCTTCTTGGTGCCCTTTTTCACGTGATATTCGTCCCAAGTTTGAGCTTCTTAGTACCATGTTTCCTCAGATGGAACATTTGGCTCTTGAGGAATCTTCTGCTGTCCCGAGGTATGTTGTTACTTGCTCCGCTTCAAATGTTATGTTATCACAGATGAAATATTCTAAGCTAGGTTTTTACTTCCGCTGGACTAGTTATTCTTGATGTTATGTTTATGCCTACTCAAAGAATCAGCTACCGAGCATCAACTCCTATTTTATCGTCAAGGACTCTACATATTATGAGATTGATTGCTAGAATATATGCTTAAATATCTTTCTGTGTACATGGGAACTATATTCTAGTGGATCATTACTTGAGCAAAACCCTTTTCACTACATTTATGTTTTAAGCTTCTAGTTGAATTAATCATCTCTATCAAGGTGAACTTTAGTTCGGTCTTTTCTAGGGTTCTGTTTTAATATATGTGCATGATTGTTGGTATCTGTTTCTTTTTAAGTTAATACTCTTGCATATTTGAATCACCTATTTTTAAAGCAGTTTAACTAATTTATCAATATGGAAATGTAATTATCCCAAAATCAAGAATTTTTTATGCAGCTGCCCTTTTCAATTTTTTGTCTTTCTACTTGACAACTTTTCCAATTCTAGTCCTCTTTAATTTTTGTCATTTGAGTTTTCCTACATGGCGTAACTTTTCAATTTAGACCTTACTCTCAACACTTCTGAGATTTTGTGTGACATCAACTATACCAAATGTGAGATCTCTACTTGCAATTGAGACTAGATTTTTCAAAAAAGAAAGAGACTATAAGTGACGTGTGTTAGAGTACTATCAGAAAAATATCAAAGTGCGAGCTACAGTTCACTTTAGAATTTGGAAGTCTTGATGGAAGAATATAGCCCTTATTAGACTTCTATGACAGTTCATATTGATGTTTACTCTGAAAAATTAAATATCCACAATAAATTTTTCACTTAGATGTTATCTGTGTTAGACAAAACTCTGGTTTTATCGTCAATGAAGACCATATTGGAATGTTATCATATGTAGGAGGACTTGCATACATAAATCTAAGTTGGAAGATGAAATTGGAATCAGGATCAAGTAGGACTGAAAATTTATTTATTCCTTTTGTTGAATGGCCCTAAACACATGGAAATGAGACTATTCTTTTATTTACCCCTGGAAGTTGTCACATCATTTTTACTGATAACCAAGAAATGCCTTATTTCACAGCATGTTTTCTAGATATGGAATCCATAGCTTGCCTTCAATATTATTGGTGAATCAGACATCGAGGGTCAGGTATCATGGCCCTAAAGATCTACAGTCTCTGGTACAGTTTTATGAGAAAACAACAGGTAAATTCTTCCCTCTATAACAAATCATTGTATAAGAATGAATGTGTGGTTCTATTTTATTCTCATTTAATTCTACTTTCATTAATTTCATAACTCGATGCCCAGCTTCCAATGCACTCATGTGCAGAATTTTCATATGTTTCAAAGATCTGTTAAACCATTATGAACTTATGCATATAGTCTAGAATGTTATTGAGTGCCAACTATATCTAATTAAAGCACCATACATGTTCTGAGAGTGTGAAATGATTGCCGTACAGCTTCATCTATTGTAATGTGTGATTTTCTGTGTGATTCAGGACTCGAACCAATTCATTATCTGGTTGAAGATAGGCCAAGAAGTTTGGACGTCGGTGAAAAATCCATTATGCAGCCATGGAATGTTTCATCTTTGGATGAGATTATGAAAAAGGAACCATATTTGCTATTTGCTGCACTGTTCCTGTGTTTTCGGATGTTGCTGCTTGTATTCCCTAAAGTGTTGTCACATGTGAAGGCTTTATGGGGCTCATATGTTCTACACCTTAACCTGGAAATATTTGGGGAGACGAGCCAGTTGTTTGGGCGTATACTTGACATGATTGATGTGAGGAGAATTTGGACCAAACTTGGATTATGCAAGACCAGGAACTTCCACGAAGGGGCCAAAAATTGTCGTGTATGGGCTTCATCTTTGGCTTCTGTTGCTTTAGGTGAATCTTCTTCGTCATCAGGTAGATCATAAATCTGAGGTACACTAGACTTCCCCGACATATTCAAATCGAGGGTACAAAAGAGCATACTGAGGATGAGGAGTTGATACTAAATCTATTTTGAATGCTCTTGCTAACTGTTGAACCCTCTGTCTCGCTTTTAACTTTTTTCTTGTTGGTCTAGTAAAGGTATTATTATTAGTGATAATGATGATAGCTGAAGCTGTTGTACTTGGTTCGGGTATTGGGAGGAAGCAAACATGCATGTAAATCTGAGAACAGCTTGTCCTTTTTCCTTTTCTCTGTATATTATTTCTCATTTGGATGAACCAACTTTACACGAGTGGATGTAAGCATGTCTCTATTCTCGCGGTCTCAAGTGTCAACTTGATGAAATCAGGATAACTCAAAAAGTATAAACTAAAATGAACTTCGCTGGTAAGTTGGAAAGTCCTTTTAGCAACTAATGATTGATAATAATTTATGACTTAGTATCATGTTTGTTTTCCCATTGTCCAATTTTTGAGCTGATGTTTGTCATAACACACTTGACCTTTTGCTCTTGTGGGTATTGAATTGATTGTGGGTTATTAACTGATCAAGATTTACTAATGGCCCCTTGGAAAGATGTCCAAACCAATTTCCACAGGCTACCCGACATATCTAATCTTGACACACCTTATCCTTAGCTTGAAGTGCCTGCAAGTCACCTGTCAAAGAAAAACAAATCATGATCTTTACCAAACTAAATCAAAAGGTTAAAGAGGTAGCTTGAGAGATAACCTTAAGTATTTAGTCTAATGATTAAATCTACATTAATTCAATGAATTCAACTTCTTATTAAAAAGGTGGATTGTGTATAGGTCTTGATTCATTTAATGTTTTCCTATTCAGATGCTTCGGTTAAAACAGAATGGCCACTCTGAAGAAGTTATTTTATGAAAAATTCTTCTTTTGGAGTTAGCTTGCAAGCCAAATATATCTACAGAATGCACACAAGTTAATGCAAATGTTGAGAATACAAGTAATTTGCCTACCCCGGAGAACCAAACACATGCTGCCTCTCTTCTAATTAAGCTAAGTATTGGTCGGTATTGATCATTGGTGTTGCATTTTAAGTGATGTAATATGAAAAATGGTATATGTATTTGAAAGACTATTTGGCAAGGGCTGGAAATCTTCTTATTTTTTACTTAATTTATCATAAATTTATTCGTATTTGCATGCGACGATGTCTTAAAGGTGCTAACTTTGTTGGTTCTTGCGGTAACTGGGGAGATCAAAGAAATTTTCTTTTCCGGCTCAACTCTGGTTTGTTAACCTTAAGGGTAGGCTGACAGAAGATGGGTTAGATTTTCAAGCTTTTTGTTTATTAATTCAATATTTAATATGTCTTCAATTTCAAGTCTGAATTGTTATGGACAGTTGTCTATGGCGTTCGCTTTCTTCTTTTCTCCTCAAGGGCCTACCCCATGTCGCTTTCTTTTCAAGCGAACTTGGATAAGCAACCCCCCACGTCTTCTGCTTCCCTTCATCTTTTTCTGTAGGTGGAATAATTAATATAACCGAAGTAACATCAGAATAGGCTAAAAGGTGAGACCTTTAGCTTTAGGCCACACTGCTCACCGTGTTTTGACCTGCGTGTACTGTTGGCTCGCATTTCTCCAAGTCTACGCAACAGTCATCAGAACTAGTGAGAAAAAGTAAAAGAACCCAATAGAAAATTGGAAAGAAATATCCAAGAAGACCTATCAAGCAAGGCATTCATCTTCGCGGTTGTGGGTCCCATTGGACCACCCATGGATTGACACATTCATATTTATCTTCCTCTCCTTGACATCTTGGGTCTTATACTCCATAGAGCTAGAGGACACCATAGTGGTGGCCTTGGCGCTTACGGCTGATGAAAATCACTCGCTTGACTCCATCAAAAGATCCCTTGTTTTGATCATTAACTCAACTTCATATACAATATACAGAGAACCTTCTACATATATGCGTAAAGACCCTTATCTTCGATCCAGTTCAATTCCATAAATTTCTGCTAAAGGATGGATCTCGATGAGTGGGAACTACTGCCCCGTGAGGGATTTCGTGATTACAGAGAAAATGAAGAAAAAGAGATTATAGGAGGAAGCAAACGTAGCTCCAGTCCGAAAACTGTCTTTAACATGAACTACTTCATGTGCCCATCTTCACCGCCAAGAAGTTCAAGTTCAGTGCCTAACCATCTTGCTCCAGTCCCAATCCAGTTGGAACCAGCGAGTGGTAGGGACCCTGATGATGAATTGTCTAAAGGAGGAGTCACCATGGTACCTATTGACATAAGTAAGGTGGTTCCTTCCATGATCATGCCAAAAGTCAGGGTTACTAATATAGGATCGAAAGAAGCTGATCAAGATCCGGCTTCTCAAGTTTTCTTCAAGAAAATGAAGGAACATGAATTTGTCGACATGAAAAAATTGGAGTCTCCCAAGTCTCCTACTAAAGGTTTTGCCCCTCCTCAGATCGAGGCCTATAAAGGCGAGACCTTGAGTTCGCCTAGATTCAAGAACCAGACAGAAGATACGGAAGAAGAGGCTATGTGGGAGGAGAGCAGCGAGGGCTTAAACATATGGAAGTGGAGCTTCACTGGGATTGGTGCGATTTGCACTTTTGGTATTGCTGCTGCTGCAACCATTTGTGTCATTATTCTGGGAAGCCACCAAAAGAACAGCCACCAGAATCAGAATTTCAGGATCCAGATTTACAGTGATGATAAGGTTGGTAAATCACCTGAAAGTTCTTTTCTTAATTTTCTTTTCCTTTTCGCGTATTCATGCTCTATTTGATGTTTTGGGGTTGCTTGTGAGAGATTCTATTCCTTGTAACAAAATCTTCGGATCAGATACATGTACATAAGGTCTCCCAATCAAACATGGAGTGGCACATAAGTCTTATTTCTCATTTTGGAAACTCTTCTTATTACAGAGGATAAAGCAAGGGGATCGCCAACCAACAAGATTGAACGAAGCAATTTCAACAGCAAGAGGCGTTCCAGCTCACATAACTATTGGTGGGTACTACAATGGTCTTTAGAGCAAAAGCCTTCACTAAGAAAAGTCCCAATTCTCGCTGCCAATTGGAGGATACGCTAAATCTGCTACACTTGCTATTTTTGTACTTAAAACTATATGGATGTTTGTGTATATTCTCATGGATCCTGTTTGTATTGTAGATTCTATATAATATAAGCCAGTAATTTGGTATCTTACAGGGGTGTCTCACAATTAGCCCCAATAATTGAATGTTCAAAGTACTCAAAACGGTCCCCCAATATGAGCTGGAAATTATTCAGTATCTTGTTCTTGTTTGGTTCTGAACAAATTTAGCATGCATTTGGTATTTTCCAGTCGTTGATTTTGGCATAAATCTTGCATAATGCAAACATATTAGCTTCGGATCATCTCATTTGCTTGATCATCTAGAGAGATATTCTTTAACACGAAAAGAAAAGCATTGATATGACAACCCAAACATCCAAACAAAAGAGATTTACTGAGTCCTGACCCACTTTTGACTAAGTGACGCAGTGGTTGATTGTCAATAGTGATGACACTACAAACTCATGATTTGAAAGCCCTGTTTGTCGGTTGTGTAGGATCATCACTACTTTGTTCTTCACATGCAAAGGAGCCTTAGTCCTTAGATGATGGAATCAAACAAAAACAGACACGGAAAAGTTTCGAAAAGGCTTTTAATACATCTCACAAGGATTATGGTGAAACTCTTTACTCCCTAGTGATTCAGGCCAAAATAGTCCCTCCCACAGCATATAGTTGGCTTTCTGGTGAACACCGACCGACCAATATTGAAGAACATTACTTCACTTGCAGGTGCACCGTAGAATTAAACCAACCCATTTGTTCTGTAAAGTTCAATCTCTTTCCTTCCTGTCCATGAATTATATGAAGTAACCAAATCCATTAGTCCAAACTGCGTATCTACAACAGGAAAACTCTAACTGAAACTGAAAAAGTTCGCAGTATAAAAGTCAGATCAATGGCTATCATCTGCTTACTCAAATCAAACAATGTACAATCAACAGTTCTAAATTTGTAAGCAAACGCTTGAAAAATAATTAGATCAAGCCTCAGAATTGCAGAATGTCAGCAAGACTCAATGAGTCATTCAGTCCCGAAAGATGGTGTTTTAGTGACTGATTTCATCATCGGCAATAGCTCAAAATAATCGAAATGAAGAATAATAAACCAACACAGACAAAACCTGGCACGAGATTTAACAAGTAAACAAAATCATGACTTTCAAGACCTCTACCTCACATTAAGCAAAGAGGCTCCATGCTTTACAATATTTTACCAAATCAACTTCCATTCCAAACTTTCCCGTTATAGTTAAATAAGCCGGCATCGTTCCTTTTGATTACACGTACTTCAAAATATTCCCCAAAAAAAAGATCGATTTGCCAAATGTATGAATTCACCTATAAGGATCAGAAAACAGTTTATCGCCTAACCCTCAAACAGATTCCTGAGTTAAACCCTCTTAGTTTAGCCTCTGTCGGGACCGGGTGGCATTTACAAAATTTTGCACCTTTCGGTTTTTGTGAGGGTACTTACCACAAGAATCAGAAAGACTTGAACAGACAGGAAACATCGAAACCTATAGAACAATCTAGACATCATGTAGTCAATTTTTCCGACAGAACATCCAAAAAATCAGACTAGCAGATGCAACAAATACAATACTGGAAGAGCTGACTTAGGGAGCATAAAAAAAACATAAAATCTTCGAATCAAACTAGGAAAGGAACGTAGAACTAAAGTTCCTCACCCTCAAACTGATTCAAATAGTCTACGCCTCTGTCTGAACCAAAAGGAGGCTTTTAAGTTTAAGCCTTTTGGTTATTCGAAGGCAATTGTCTAACACAACACACGCACACACATTCCATTAGTAATAAAACAGAGTGAAATTGAGGACAAGTTTAAAAAGTCATAGCTGATCAATGTACAAGGCTGCTTGGGGGACAGATGATGAAGTAAATGAACAAACTGACCCCTCAAAGGCCTCAGGAACAAAAAGGATTCCCTTTCTAATCCAAATTAATATGTGCCTCCTAACTAAGCCAGATATGAAATCGCATATACATACATACAAATATGTAAAGATTCAAACGGCTACTCAAAGAGGCAGTTTTATTTGATGAGAACTGAACAATTGAAGAAGCAAGGTGAAGAAGAGATTGTTGGCGTGGCCAGGTGATTCTAGAGAAACACACTGAGGCGTAAGGGCTAAGAGATTGAGAGCCTAGGGCTGTACAAAGCACAGTATGGTTTTAAGATTGAGGTTTGGGTTTAGGGTTTTCTCCATTGTTAGAAGTATCAAATTACTGAAATGCCTCCGGATGCCGTTTGGACTTTTGAGCTCACTGGCTTTTCTGGCCCAACCCTCGCCTCTGATGTCCTCTTCCTCGTTCCTTCGTTAATTACTAAAGGCACTAAAACAAAATAAATATTATTCGAATTTGAATTTATCTTTTTTTCAGAAAAAAAAAAGAAAAAATTTAATTACTTAATTTGTAAAAAAAGTTAATTTTTAATTTTTCAAAAAATACTTGATTTTGAATTTTAATTAAAAATAACGATAAAATGTACGCAACATAAACATGACTTACGGACTAGTTAAATGTTACTTACATAATAATTTAGTCCAATTTTTAAACCGGAATCTAATTAATTAAGTATGACTTAAACTAATAATATATTACAATCATTTTAAAATATTAATTTAGCTCAAATTTAATTAATTTAATTTTGTTTAAGTCTAAGAGTTAATTTTGTTTAAGTCTTATGTGTTTATTAATTTAAAAATTTTAAGCTAAAGTTGCCGTTATTTTCAATGTCACTTTGGATATGAAAGCAATATATTGGAAATTTATAAATATCAATTAAATTAATTATGTCATTTAATTATAATTTGACTTATTTTTACATAAAAATACTTGAGTTGTACATAATTAGTAGGAAAAATACTTAAAAATTCATTTAGATGATGGAGCAAATTCAAGAAAAAAAGAAGATAACATGCTAATACATGATCAAAATCTTTAACTTTTTAAGAATAAAATTAATAATAAAAGATATAATCTTTTTTAGAAACTCTTTAATATTTCAAAAACTTCTTCTAGTTTTCAATTAACAAAAAACATTTCTCTCAAGTTTCACTTAAAAAACTAACAATAAAAATATATGACATCAATATTATACCCGTTCCAATCAAATACTACTTCCATGATGATTTAACTCAAATGTTAAACTTAAGCATAATTAATTACATTCAACCTAAACTAATTGTAACATCCAGTCACTTGAATTAGGGTTAAAATGGTGTTTATTAGAGATTAATGAGAAATTAGGAAGCATAATTCATACTTATGCATAATGTAACACACACACACACACACGATATTATTGATTTTGCACATTACAATTATTTGTATATGCATTCATTGATATTTTTCGATATAATTGATTGTTAAAAATGCGATTAAAATGTGAATTGTGAATTACTTGAGCTGAAATTTATTTAGAGAACATTTAGATTATTTTAGATTTTTGTGAATTTTGGAGAAATTTCTGAAAATTTGGGATATTTTTGGATTAAGAAAAATAAGAAAATAAATAGACCAGTTAAATTGTGACAAGTGGCAATGTTAAACAGTGATACGTATCAAACATGCAAAAAGCCACGTAGAGCAAGAACGTAATTCCTCTGTTGTTGTTTCTTTACACCGAAGGTATTGTTAGACAAAAACAATCTAAAACACCAACTTGTTTTGTGGGAAAGCGTGGATATTGATTCTAATACTAGAGTAAGACTGACAATCTGTTGATAGGGAGTTTAATTGTTGTTTACCCTGTACACGTGATTCACTAATACAGCCGAAAGTTTGTTAAATCAAGTAAGTGAAATTTTAAGGTTTTAGGTTATGTGATTTTGACGATATTTTACAGTTTAGCAGTGAATGCATGCATGACTTCTGTAAGAAGTAGCTCGGTGATAGTGATGATGAGATGAGTTATATGAACAGTGAGTTGCTAGGAAATGAGTTAGGTTCTGTATGGAACTGGTCTTTGATTATGAGAATGATATAGAGTTATGAAAATTGATGTATAAAATATACCCTGTTTTGTACTGATAAATACGCAGAAGGTTTATTTTGTATTGTACGTATGTGAATTTGTTGCATATTGGTATAAATGGATTTAAATGAAGATGTAGGTGAGGTCGTTATATAGAGTCAATAAAATGATAAACTTGTGATGAAATGAGATTGTTGTTGGATACTAAATGATGCGCAGAAACAAAAATGCAGTAAAGTTGATGAACATGTTCTAATTTTTTTCGTTGTGCATGCATAAATGTTTAGGTATTGTTAGTGATGGGTTTAACTAAGGTTAGAGTTAAAGAGAACATAAAGCAATGTGGTGTTGTGTTTTAAGAAGGGTTAAGATGATTAAAAAACGTGGATTGATGAGGGAAGACAAAAATAGAAAGTGTAGAAGTTTTAAAAAAACGCAATAGAGAGAGAAGGTGAATGTGAGATTTCGGGTTGTTGGTGATTACCATATAAACTCACATTTGATCTGTTTAGAAATTGCAATGGGCGTGGTAATGAAGAATTTATAAGTTTGGAATGGAAAGAAAGAACATAAATGTGGAAAAAAAATCTGGATTTTCGGTGAAGAAGATGAAGATCTGCGTTTCAGAGAGAGAAAAGGGTGATGGTTTGCATTTATGAGTTTATGAACTAGAGTATTGTACTGAACAATTTTAAGTCTTTTGGCTATACCTTTTTCATTCGACCTCCAAATGACTTGAAATTTAAACCAATAGATTTCTAAGACATTTTTCTTTCTCCCTATAAAAATTTAGAGCTATCTGAATTGGTTTGAAAATGATTGATAGGATGAAAGTGTGGAAGTATGCTGGAATGTTATGAACTAGAGAATTTTCATGAACATGCTTTTGTATTTTAATTATAACTTGATTTGTAGATTTCTAAATGAGTTTATTCTTTATTCAGATTAAACTAGAGACATATGTCTACAACTTTCTTAAAGAAATCGAATTTTAATTCTATCTCTAAGACTTTCAAAATTGGTATGAAAGTAAGTCTTGGCTTAGGCTGTAGCACTACTAGGGACAGAAATCATATCCTGTTGTTATTGAATAAACTGTATTGATGTAGACTGAATTAGGCTAAGGTGTCTACACCAAAGTTGTAGCTTATTCTTTTAACTTTAAATTGGTATAAAATTTGTAATTTTTGGATATTGGAATTGAGAGATATGGGTCGTACAACTTGAATGTATGATCATGCATTAGCCAAAATTTCAAATGTATACAGTCTGTGGTATTTTGAGCATAATTCATAGAATAATGAACCAAATTGAATGATCTTGGTATCAATAAAGACTTAAGACATGGGAGAATAATTTGTTAGAAGGAAGTGTTACCAAATTCCTTCACTTTCCTGATGAAAATAATTGTGCAAAATGAACCCGAAAGTGTATCTTTAGACAAATCTGAGTTAATCAATTGAAAGTGGATATCCAAAAGATTATTGTGATAAGATTAATGATTAAAAACCCAAAATTGTCATGAACATGCATTGTATATATTCAGTATACATGAATGTTGTTGGGCCCAGGTCCCGTTTCCTATCCCGAGGCGACCGCTTGAGGTCATCGGGTAAGGATCACGCGAGGGGAGGGTCGAAAGGATTTAAGTTTGAAGGATCGGCAGTGAGACAAAGTGGCCGGTTCACCGCAGCGATAAAAATGTTCGCCGCGGCGGACACCTGGTAGGAGAAGTTCACCGCGACGCCTCACCCTTTGAGAAAAATACACCGCGCCGAAAGATTGGCTTCGCTGAGGCGAAAGACTGGGTTCGCCGCGGCGAACTCCCAATTTCCAAAACCCGACTCCCAACATTTAACAACCAATACTAACACACATACATTGAAATCTAACCACAAGCTAAACATACTCATACACAAAAGAAACTTCAATTCTTCATGTCATTACAATTCCAAAGAGATTGAACACAGTACTCATAATCATACACAAGAAATTTCAATTCTTCATCTCCTTACTAATTCAAAGAGTTTGAGCAAATACATATCATCATACACATCAAAGCTTAAAA
>JANKOD010000002.1:8906309-8920694 GCA_026284645.1 Erythroxylum acuminatum | reverse complement strand
TCCCGAAACGATACCGGTACCGACCGGTACCGGTACAGTTCCGTTCCAGAGCCCAATCCGGTACCAAGTCCGGTACGATATTCAGAACATTGGATAGAAGTGCCTAAATCACCCCAAAAGCTAGCTTAAGAGGGGAAGATTTTTACACTATTATAAATTTTTGAATGTCCTCATAATTGTCCGATGTGAAATTCCTAACGATACTTGTAGTCGGCAATGGGGTTCGAGTTTTGAATTTGAAAGCAAGACTCCTATTAAATCATTTTTTGTAGCAGAAAAATCTGAAAATGATTAATGGGGGTGACGGTATCAGGTCCAAAAATAGCAATAAACTAAGAAACAGCTCACCCGGAATCATTATTGAATAGATACACCATAACCATTCCGCCACTATTGCCTTAAAAAGAAAAAGAAAACAAACCACATAACAGAACAATAGGAACTTCCCAAATGCCATGTAATTTTCAAACTACCGGTAGTTAAGAAGTGGCATCCCACAAAAACAGTTGGCAACAGCTGTATTGCACCACAGCAATGGCCAGAAGTAAAAGCCAAGCAACGGCTGGAACCAATAACGTAAATAAATTACGCATGCTTTTTATAGTCCCCAAATGCTCTTTAACCATTGGCTTTGTGCATGTGCTGTTCATCCTCAAATGTATGTAGGCAACCCACTTTTGTCTCCCCTTCACACCTATATAAGCGTCTCTGCTACCCATTCTCTTACACCCACTTGCTCCTCCTTGTCAGTTACAACATCTCTTGTCACATTTTTCTTTCTTTGTAACTTTTGCCTTATTGAATTTGAAAATGGCCGCACTCAAGATGAGATTGTTCGTTGCCATGTTGGTGGTTCTCGTGGCGGCATCCGCCGTTCAAAACGCATCGGCCGCTGAGGCCCCTGCACCAAGCCCCACCTCCGACGCAGCCGTCCTGGCACCCGCCACCGCGTTGGCTTCTCTTGTTGCTCTTGCGTTTGGGCTTGTTATCTAAACGACATCGTTTGTTCAATACTTGTGATTTTCCTTGGATTATTTTCTTTGTTAATTGGGTATGCTCGAGGAGTTGTTTTTTTCCCCCCCCTTTCCTGGTGGGTGTATAGGGCTTTGAATGGTGGGCGTCAAAAGGGTGGATTTTGAGATGGCATTTTTTTTTATCTGATCCTTGTTTGGTCAGAGCGATTCTTATGGTCTAATTATTGTACAACTCATGGTGATTTGTTTGAATTCCATGTAAACTAATGAATTCATCTTTATAACGCCCAAGTATTTTCCTTTTCCTTTTCATATCATACGGATTCGTAACAGTCTTTGCAATAGTACCGAGGGACATTTTCTTGGAATCAAATTGGAACTAGGTACTTCTCGGCTAACAATCTGTAATAAAAAAAGTTACAATAATCTCCCCCGATCTGCTTGCGTCTTATATGATTATTGATGCCAGCTACGCACAATCATTTACACCAACACGGTCCATATCACTTGTTTGATTCCTTCATGTGACGAGTTGGGAATAATTGTATCAAGAAAGCTACGTATGTTGTGTTAGTTTTCAAGAACTTTTCGCAGAAGATACTTATTCTACTTAATTTATAAATTAAACCATCAAAATGATTAGGAACAATTGTTTGTGGAAGTCTTGATGCTGACCGAATAGCCTTTCTCCTCACGTTGACAATCCTAACAATTTCCCTCCCTTTTCTCTGATTGTGTGTTCAAATTTCCATTTTCAAGTGTAGAAGTGGGACGAGGTATCTCAGCAACTGCAAGGGTTTAGAAATTTCTTATTTAAAAAGCATATACTATATATTGAAATAACATTTAATTGAAAAAAAGGTTAATTTCGTCTATTTAAATTTTAAAATGTGTTCGAAGGGTTTAAAGTTTAATTTGAATAATTTAAAAAAGTTAAGATTTAAATTATATTTTATTGAAATCACCATTCTTTTACCTTAAAATAAAAGAGCAGTAGATGGATGGATCAGGAGATATGTTATTTGTTCCTTCGCTTTTACAAGTTTGGATTAGTGTCAAAACTCCATCATTTGAAGGTAAGATATAATTAAAAAATAGAGCAAAAAACAAAATAGGTAACGTAGGTTTAGTACTGGTTATGTGCAAAAACAAAACTATTGAAAATGTTTATTATTTAAATATGAATAAAGAATAAAGATACACTTTTTTTATAATTAAATATTTCAAATATATTATTCTGAAAAAATCTATAATTAATGTTTTTAACCTTATGAATGCCTATTTCCAATTTTTATGCTTTCAATTTTAATCGAAGTATTGTAAGTATTGGCTTAAAACTAATATTTTAAAACCAGACTGGATGTTAAACCGATAAAACAAAAATTTTAATTTTTAATTGATATTATATTATCATAAAATCAGATAAAGATTAAATAACATTAAAAAATTTAAAATATGGTTAAAAGAGATTGTTTTTATCTATAAAATAATTTAAAATTTAATTAAAAATAAATTATTTAATAAACATTAAGTGATTTATTTTAATTGGTAGGAACTGAATAATTTATACAAATTGACCGATTAATTGATCGGTTTTGAATAACAAAAATTATTGAAATATATTAAATTATAAAGTTAAAAACTGAATAAAAAAATTGAAGGATTCAAAAATTTTTACGATTAAACTCTTCGAATCAATTAAATTTGTTAATTATTGCCTAAAACAGTGTTATTATTGAATAGGAATTTAGTTTCCGATCATACCATTTTGCAAGTAATTGAATAAGGCCCAATTCATTGCAATGGATCTCTAAAACCCAATTAGTGACCAGCTAGGCTCAACAGAAAGGAGGACTCGGCCGGTTAATCACTTTGGGCTTAAAAAGATAGACCCGCACTGCATTGCTATCAAAGTGAAACAACACCGTCGATCTTCAATCCTACGGTTACAATAATCTTCAGTTATTTTATCACACCCAGAGAGGGGAATAAATGGGCACAGAACAGGGAGAGATGGAGAAAGAAGAAAGAAAGCAGAGGAAGACGAAGAAGAAGGGGGGAAAAAAAAAGGGGTAGAGGCTTAGAGAAACAAACAAGAATACTTTGTGGAGGGGATAATAAAGAAAGATAAACGGAGATAAAAAGAAAACAGTCTGCAACCATTTCTCTTAGCACAAACAAATTCAACAAGAATTTGAGAGAGAGAATTGTAGCTCTTAGTTTGTACAGAAACGATCTGGGGTTTCTTCTTGTTTGAGAGATTTTACTTGTTCTCTACCAGCAGAGATTGTTTCTGTTCAAGAGACTTCATCCTAATCATGCAATTACCTCATGGTAAGACTCTTTTTTCCTCTTCCCCTCATTTCTCTTCTCTCTTCTTTGTCTCTGTTTCTCTCTTTTCACAGAGGTATTCCAATGACAAGTAAAGCCTTTTATTTGTGTGGTGCACTCGTAGATCTTCGTGTTAGCCACACAATTCTCTCCAGTTTCAAGTTTTATCTTTCTCTTTGTCGATTTTTATCATTCTCAAGTTGATTATGAAGCACCGGCTAGGTCCTCTCAGCAATCCATGTCTTACATCTTCTTAAAGATCAAACTTTTTCGTTTCCGTTCTTTGATTCTCACTTCTGGGTCTTTCTCAATCTACTCGTTTCTTCGACTCTAAAGTCCGATTCCGTTGATTTCCAAATCTGGGTCTTCTACATGTTTGTTGTTAAATCTTGGTCATTTGCCAGTGTATTCATTGTTTTCTATGGCGGATTCAGTTTTGTGCATCCCCAATTCCTCACTTTTCCTTGAGTCACTTCTAGGTGGTCTTAACCAACTCATCTCTCATGTATCTCTATCTCGAGTATTGGCCATTTCAACGATTCTAACTTCTGGACTGGTTTCTGTTTTTGGTGTTTTCCGTTGGCAGATATGGAGAAAGACGATAAAGACCAGAGAGCATGTAAGACATTAGAGCCTGAATTCTTCTTGCAGTGGGGGAACAAGAAGAGGCTTAGATGTGTGAGAGTTAGAGATCCTCGAATTGTCTCACAGAGATCCGATGGTATGTTTCGGAGGAAAAACACATCTGGGATTGATAGATGTGTGGTCTCTTCCACCACTGAGAAAGAAGCTTCTCATCGTCTTCAATCCAATCGCCTTACAAGGTGAATTAATTCGTCTTTTCTCTTTCATCTTTTCTTCTGTTGGATTGGTTTGCTGAGGACAAAATGGGAAGAAAACAAAGAGGGGCTCTAAGCTCAGCTCTTTGCATTCTTTCTGGGTCTTCTTTTATGTTTTTGCTTAGTCTTTATGTTCACTTTGATGGTTGGGTGGTCGTGTTTTCTGGGTTTTTTTTTTCTTTCCTTTCTCTCTCTCTAATCTGTTGTTTCTCTCTTCTTTTCTGAGAAACCAAGCAGATAATTGAGAATTCCTTCAGAGAAAATAAAATGACGATGGAAAGTTGTTGTTATTTTCTGATTGGTTCCTCAGAAGGTTGAAATGTCATTTTTACCCTTGTGTACCCCAATATTGCTTTCTCTTCTCTTCCATCCACCAAACAGACAATTTAGACTTCCAATCAAAACTAGTAAAAGGTTGGAAGCTTTCCTGTTAATCTTTTGTGTGGTTGATGGGAAGGGATTAGGAAGTAAAAATGAAATCTTTTGACTTAGATTTGTAAAATTTTAGTTTTTATCGTTACCCTTCATTTTCTCTCTTTTGCCCCCGGGATTTTCTTAGATCCCAAGTGATGAAGATTCTGGGGCGTAGCGTAGTCATGTTTTTCCTTGAAATCTTGATTTTAGTGATTTTTTTGATTCAGGAATTCGGAGGCAGCCACCCTCCGGTCCAGTTTGACCGAGAACCGGAAATCAACGGCATCGCCGGAGAAGGAAGACCGATATTACACCACAAGAGGGTCAGTGGTTCTAGAAGAGAACGGGAAAGTTGGGATGGAAGGCAATAATGGAGAAGAGAAAGGACATGTCTGGCCAAAGCTGTATATAACTTTGTCAAGCAAAGAGAAAGAAGAGGACTTTATGGCTATGAAGGGGTGTAAGCTTCCTCATAGGCCCAAAAAGAGGGCTAAGATCATTCAAAGAACTCTACTTGTAAGTTTCTTCTGCTTTATGCAGAAAAATCTTTTGATTCTTATTTATTTCTCGTGTTTTATTTGTTGGTGGTGGGTGGACAGTTGGTGAGCCCGGGGGCATGGCTGACTGATATGTGCCAAGAGAGGTATGAAGTTAAGGAGAAGAAGAGTGCTAAGAAGGTGTGTGCATCTTTTCTACCACCCACATGTGAATGTTGAAGAAGATTTGACAAAAAGAAAAGAAGATTAATCCTTTCCGCTCCCTTATCTTGATAGTCTGAATTATATGGTTTTGTTTGTATGCTTTGCAGAGACCAAGGGGGTTAAAGGCGATGGGAAGCATGGAAAGTGATTCAGAATGAAGGACTTCTGCTTTTTCCTCCTTTCTTTTAACAATGGCGGGATTAATGTATTTTCTCTTAAAATTTTTTAGAATTAATTTTCTTTTTTTTTCGTTGAGGGGTTGATGGTAATGTTGGGATCTTGCTGGCATTATCTGCCTTTGTTGCATTGTAAAAGTTTATTTTTATGAAATTAGAGAAGCAAAATTTCTCTTATTATGATCACTCTATTCCAACTATTACTTCCTAGAAGCGCCAAATAAATTAAAATATCCAACAATCACATGAGGTGGACATCGAGTCCTTTCGATTTTCGCCTACCATTTTTATTAAATTCTCGGATTCCTATTCCTGGCAAGGTGTTTGACTGAAATTGGATTCCAAACCAGTGGAAAGGTTTTGTTTGTGCAATCTTCTTTCCAATAATGGGCAAAGTTGATATGAAAAATTTCCCATGTGGTCAAAGTCGTTTTTCTGGAAGATGAAGGATCCTCAAGGCAATTGATGAGTGCTCCTGACAACGCTGGCGGTGTCTGCCAAAAGCCTTTAGCCAGGCTTGGCAGCAAGCGGATGCCGCTCAAACCATAGCCAGGAGTGAACAAAATACGTAAAATGGCTCAATATTGGGGTGTGATTCAACATCAGAAAGACTTCTTAAGCACGTGATGCGTATACCAAGCATTAAAAATTTCAGATGGTGAGAAATGCTTGGAAGAATCAGAGGTTCGGAAAGAACCAAGCCAACCGGAAATTTAGGCATAGCTCTCATGGCATGTAGGTCGACGCGGAATCTCCTCATATTGAACTAAAGCAAATCGGACATACCAATATCTTATCTAACTTTATACGTGCAAGTCCTCACTAGCTCCAAAACTAGGATGAGAAACCAACAAAACAGAAGTAGTGTATCATACCACAGCTATTAAACCAATAAATCTAGTAACAGAGAAAGAAAAAACCCAATTATTATTTATCCTCAAGCATAATAAGCTCATCTTACGGCTCAAAGTACAAGAAAAGGCTTCATCTAAATGTGAAAAATACCATCTAGTTCACTGTTTGCTGACAAAAGAGAAGGCCAGCAGAGGAGTGGCAGAAGTGTAAAATATTCTAGCATCTTTGTTTACATTGAAATATGAAAATATAAACAAAATAATAGATAAGTATTATAACATCATCCCTTGTATGTGAATTTTCAATCATCAAAAATAGAGAAATATTCCTGCATTTATGCCAAGTAATTAGAGGCAGTGAAAACATCACACCCGCAAAAAATAATGAAATGGGCCTTTTTCCAACAATAAAGCAAGTTTTGCAATTTGGCTAATTACGTTTACGAACCAAGTTCTAAAGAATTAAGGGACTTTTCATATCCATCTCCTCTCCAGTAGGGCTTTAACCTGTAGAATTGATGAGAGGAACTTATCTTCTTTTTTTACTTGAAAGAAAAAAGCGAGGAACTTATCTTCTTACTTAAGATTGGAAAGAAAAAGTTGTAATGTAATACAAGGTAACAGGTTTAAAATATTAGGAGAATTGGAGAATCAGTGTAGAGCATTCTTCTCAACAGAATCATCTCAAGCAGCTGAACTATAGCATATATGCCTTTGTTTCAGACAAATGCTGTGGTTAATGTTTCAGACAAATGCTGTGGTTAAAGATTGCCAATGCATCCGGATCTGGTGCAAGTTTTGGGCAGAAATTTCTGTTCTCAGAGTATGGCAGGGTTGATTAGTGATCATGCAGAAATCCTTTCTCCTCCAAGAAAGACACAACTTTCCCTGCCATGGCTGCAGGTGTGGGACACACTCCATCTCGCTCTTGCAATTCTATCTGCATATAATGAGAAATAACTTCAGCCCAAAATTACAGGGAAAAAATGGCGAAGATTAGCAAGCATTCTCTTGGAACCCTTCCAAGTTATGAGACACTATTGCAAAAATAGTACTCTATGATTAGGGCGGAGTTCAATTGGTTTCATGCCTCACAATTCAGAGGGGGTTCATATGGATCATCAATGCCGGTAAAACCTGCAATCAAGACAAAATTCAAGCATTCATTCAATCAGACGTGATGTAGGCAGCGTATGGAAATATACATAATTTGTGATTGAGTTTTGCAGCTTCCCAACATTGTTGTGTAAGTTAGCAAACAGTTTTAACAATGTAACAATTGGCCATTTGGCCTAGTCAATGGGTTTGTCTCTGTTTGGGTGGAGAACAATAATGGGAAGAAAGTCTCGTTCATTGACAAGAAAGCCATAGGTAAGGGATTTTTTAGGCAACCTTTGATCTTTCCACTACGAGCTAGCTTGTAAAGGCCTTTTGCATCTCTTGACTCGCACAACGATAGAGGCATGTTCATGAAGACCTAGACAGATAAACTAATTACGATTCATCTTCACAAAAGAAAAAGAAAAAAAGCAATTCTTATTAAGTTCCAATCAAGAAGAAACTTACCTCAATGAAATTTGAATCTGGAAGCATAGCCCGACAAGCATCTCGGTCTTTTCTATATGGTGATATCAGACTGGCAATGCAGATCAAACCTGCATCTGCAAAGAGCTTTGATACTTCACCTAAATCAAATAAAAGATGAACATTTCAGTTAAACTGACACAAACACATTTGATACACGCCATATAACAAAAACTAGGTTCAATACCATTGTACCAATGTTCAAGACATATTCTGCTAGGCTAGTTGCATTCCAAGTAGTGGTGAGGGATAGTAATTCTCTTTCTTTACATAAGTGATGTGACAGATTAACTAATCCAGTACTTAATTGTTTTATGGAAACAACAGCTTACTTATGCATTAATGGAGTCTCAGCTCCAACATAATATTATTACTTCCATTGGAACGCTATCTAACACAAGTTAAAGAAAAATGACATTAACCCTACAAATATAAAAACCAGTACGCAAAGCTGCATCATGCAGGTTCAGTATTTGTGGACCAGTTCAACAAGTAAGCTTCTTCACAAAAGGAAAAGTCAGTACACTTCTAAAAGATCTCTTCCCCTGAGCAGTTTCCAACACAATAATTTGCTAAACATAGATACCAAACAGAAAGTGGGAACCATATCTCTACTCTTTACAAAGTAACACTGAAACTAGCATCTTAACTCACCACATCAGATTAGAGGCCGTAAAATATACCACCAGAGGACACCCACCAAAAGATGCAAGTAAATGAACAAAATCAGAAAAGAAAACAATAATAAAAGGCCCAGGATCATCGGACAAATTGGTAGAAGAACCTCATTGATATAAGAACATACTCAAAATTCTTCTTACGCCGGATACAAAGACCAAAGTTATTGATTGCTTCTGATCCACAAGTATGCATACTCAGGATGCAAGACACGATTTGCATTTTTAACATTCAGGAAAAAGTACCCGATCACACTTCAGTGAAAAAGTCATGAAGCAAATAGTTATTGGGAATTTACTTTGATAGATATCTAAAACAAGCACTATGATGCATCTGCTTTCAGCAGAATCATACTTACCAACCCTACGTATGTTTTCAGTTCGATCTTCAGCACTGAAAGCCAGATCCTTGTTCAGTCCATGCCGAAGATTGTCTCCATCAAGAACGTAGGATAGCCTTCCCCTAGAGTACAGTTCCCTACTTAGGGAGCATGCCAGAGTACTTTTTCCTACAGAAGTAACAAAACCCTTTATACAGTTGCAGAGTTGCAAAAATCATAGTATGATAAGAGTTGATGAGCTCCCAAACAAATTGTGATGGAGATGGTGATAAAAGAGGCATTCTGAAAAGTCCAGCACTTGTTCATTACAAGAGTTAGCCCACTGTATTGTGAATTGGTGGGAGTTTGAACTCAATAAGTATCCTTTACATACCATAAATCTCTATCATTAGCCAGAACAATACAGCCAACTATATAATTGCATATTGAAGCTCAAAAAACTAATAACCCTCTGGATTTTCCTCATTTTAATTTTTAAAAATCAAATGTGTTTTTGTCATTTCAAAAGGCACATCCTTGTTTTTCCTGTAGTTGAAACTCAAATCATCTACCATGTCAATGCATTTTTTGGTACATCGAGATCAGAAATATATACAAACATCACTCTCTTCTTGCATCAACCAGAATTCTGACCCTAGGAAGGTACTCCTGCCTTCTTTCCATCAGACCAACCCCTGATGGTTCAAAAATCAAAGACTTATCCCTGGTAGATTATGTAGCATGTTATTGCTTTTTTTGCCTTTGAAAGTTGGGAAGTAAGATTTATATATGATATCTAAGTTAGACGGTATACACCCATAGTGTCTTTTTAGATATTTAGAGACTAAAGCTGTAACTTGTTATAATTGCAGACTCTTATTGTTATTATAATGAACAAAAAACATCATAAGAATGTTGGAAACGAACTAAACGTGCAATAATTGTAAATGCTAAATGTCTCGTTTTATTTCAGGGCAATCCTTATAATATGGCAACATATACCTGATCCACTAAGGCCCGTAATCCACACAACGCAGCCCTTCTGATTAAGCAATTTCTGTCTTTCAGTCTTCCCAACTGGACATTCCTGCCAAAATATATTTGTCGAATTTCCAACCGTAGACATTGCCGGTTCTTGATGTTTAATAACAATCAACTCTGTGCAGGCTAAAAAAGATTGTATCAAGTTAAAACAGAGAAAATAGAATGCAGGAAACAGCCCCTTTGGCAGTGATATTTGATTATTTATAGCATGGTGATAATCGAGAAGAAATCAACTTCTGAAAGCTCAGAAGTTCCATCAGCCTCCATATGTTCGCCCTGTTCAATTGATTTAGCTTTTATAAGATTTCTTGGTTACCTCTAGGTCTGCTCTTTTCATATCATAAACAATGTATAAGAAAAAACATTTAACCTACGCGCCACGCCTGATATCTCCATCTAAGTGAAGTGAAGTAAGTATCAATAATCTGTAATGAAGTTACGTAAATATGGTTTTTCAAGACCATTTGGTCATGCAAATCCAAAATTTTCAACCTGTACAGCCAAACCGAATTACCCATTAACCAGGAAAGCAATCCAATGCCAAGGATAGCTAACATTTCCGAAAAGATCATAACTTTTTTGTTGGTTTCTTGTTATGAATAAAACCCAATGGTGACATGAGCTGCAACTATAAATTAACAACAGCAGAAGATAATAATAGTGATGGTGAAGGTGAATGTGAAGGTGTAGGTGTGCCTAAAATATCCAACATCACATTCAAAAAGGGGTACGTTCGTTCCAAGCTTAGAAAGTGATATTCATACTTGAAACAGATAAAAAGAACAAAACAAGCATAATCCACAAACAAAGAGAGACGGATGAAATTACCTTTTCGAAACACTTGGTTAACGTGGTCTGTGTTATTGGAAAAAGAGGAGGAGACGATACAGTAGAGAGAAGGAAGGCGTGGTATTACAATGATGACGTTGTGAAAGCAGTTCGTAGAAATACGGAGGAAACGAGGGCGCAAAAAGAGGAGCCATGAATGCCTCCCCTTTCATCTTCATTTGTGTCATCGCGTGTCACCCTCATGTGTTTGATGTGCTTTCATTCATTCTCCACTATCTATTTTTAAAAGTGTAAGGATTTCTATAACTAAATTCTAATAATAATCTAACTTTTTTTTAAAATATTTCTCAAAATAGATTTGTTAATTACTTTTTTTTTCATAAAAAGAGTAATTATGAAACCATGAAGCTTTTTTTTTTTTGAAAGGAGGACAATACAATTACACAGCAAGTCGAGGGAAACAAATTCCTGACAAATCTTCCAGGAGGATTAAGTAGCACCCAACGGGTGCAGTAGTGAAATAAGTAACACCTACAGCAAAATGACTCGCATAGTTGGCGAGTCAATCAGCAAATCTGTTGCTCTTTCGATACACATATCGATAAACAACAGTCCAGTTCTTGGTGAACAACTCATGAATGCACCGGACAAAAGAATTTAGTGACCGAGATTGCTGGTCAGCAGAGGAGAGGAGATTGGACACGGCCTTGGAATCGACCTCAAGTTCAATCCGGCGATGTCCCAGATTTCAGGCCAGCGTCAGGCCAGAAACCATGAAGCTTTAGCGATGAACCTGGACATTTCTCCTCCCTTTCAATGTTCCCAGTAGTTGGGGATTAGTTGGCGGAGAATGTAGGTCCCATTGGATTTTTACTTGCTGACATATTTGAGGTGTTGGGCTTTCATAGATGTACCTACCTATCCAATTTTAGTTGTTTTTGAGCTGATTACTGATATAAATTGCTATAAGAAAAAGGCTGGCTTTAACTTGCAAATTCTAATATCATTAGGTTTAGACTTGAACATAAATTTTATGGAATCAAAACTCAAAATTAAGTTTGACAAAAATTGAAGGATTTGATCATACATGACCAAACTCAAAATCAAGTTTATGGTTAACTCAGGTTAGTGATAAGTGTCTTCGATGGTGTAATGAAATGATTTTTAACTGCAAATCTCACAAGTTTATGAGTGAATTTCCGTTTAACTTTTGGAGGCTTATTAATTTAGATAAATATGCCATGTTTCTGGAGTTGGTGGCTTGGTGGGTTTACTGTTTGGACTACATAATGTCAATGTGTTGATTTGCATTGCAGAAATGACTGGATATCCTAAAACTGGAATCTGATCCCTTTGAAATCATTTGGAATCACAATTCTTTAACTAGTAATTTCCTAACGTTTCATTTACCAAGTGCTAGTGATTTACAATTGGATTCTACACTGCCAGGTGCAAATAATTTTCATGGAAAGAAGTAAATTAGATTAGCAAGTCTCAGAAAATGCCTGGACAAGAAGCTCGATCCATATGAAGATTTGGTCAACTCGGTTCCCAAGATTCTAAGGGATATCCATTTGTGACAGAAGATGGAAGAATTCGTAATTGGCAAGCTAGTAGGTTATGCTTTGCAGCATATTTTGACAATCTTCTGCAGTAATAAAGGTAAAAGAGTCATCTTCTGACAGACTCCAGTTTCTCCCTTACCAAACAAGAAATGGAAAAGTTACGAGTCTCCACTGATAGTACAACAACAGGTTGCTTACAGAGAGAAAATTAGATACAAGAGAGAGAAAAAACAATACAGCACTCCCAAAGATCAAAGAATCCTATGAACTCTTGATTTTATCATCATCATTCTTCATCTCTTTCAGATTCCTCCACAAGTACCTTCCACTAGCCATGTCCACAAATACCCAGAATCCATTTTGAACAATCTGCAACAGCCCAGTCAATCATCATTTCACAAAATTATTACGAGTAACCCTAAAATGTGGCCTGTACGGCACCTGGCCATACATGACAACGATTTTTGATTTGTTGACAAAATTATTTCGACATCTCAGATCTGACCGATACATTCAATGCTCAATCTCTTATTTAATTGCTCGAAAGAAATTCAGAAGCACATGGATCTACATATAAATACCCAGAATCATGATAAAGTCAAACAATTGAAACATACCCTTTTGACGCTGAATCCTTGTTTCTCTTTTTTATCAGCCACAGACCGATCATCGGCGGCGACATTCTCAATCTCCGGCGACGAACGAACCGTCCTCCACGCAAAATACCCCGCTAAAACTGCAGAAAAGAACACCAAAATAAACCTCAGAGGACACATACTCTTTCCAAGACACCGACCCCTTTTTCCCAGGTTCAATAATCCGCAGCAGGAGCAATCCAAAAGAGAGAATTTTGACTGCCCCTGAAGAGAGATTATAAGCTAAAGAGCGAAGCCCCCTTTGCCCTTGCTTTTGGTTTCTGGTGATGGAAGTTTCTAAATGGTGAAGACAAGTCAAGAACGGCTCTACCTACTCTACGTGGTTTACATAGTCAGCCATGGCTTTAGTGGTTGTGACCTGTTCGCGATAAATTGTCAACAGTTAGGGGGATTATTTTGGAATTGTTAGTAGTTCAATTACAGCTATCTATCTTATAAGTCAATTTGTCTACTCCATTATTTCATATTTGTCCTTTTGTAATGATTATGGTTGTCCGCTTCTCGGCTGTCTTCCAATCCCAATTAGGTTAATATAATTTATAATAGTTAATTCGTTAAACTAAATAATTAAATATTAGGTTAATTTCAGTAATTAAAAAATCCAATTGGTTTGAAACAGTTGAAACTTTAAATTATAAATTAACTATAATTTATAATTACAATAATTGTTAATTCATTTAAAAAAATCCAACTATTTCAATTGGCTCACCTGCCTAATTTTCTCCGATTTATTTTAATAACTCTTGTTGTTAAAAACTGATCAGTTTATTAATTAATCGATATAAATTAATAAATTCTTATAAAATAAAATAAATCAAATAGTTTTCATTTAATAATCACTTTCTTCGGTTAAACTTCAAATTCTTTGATAGGCATGAGTAATTTTTTCAATCATATTTCAAAATTTTAATTTTATTCAATCTTTAATTAGTTTTATGATAATCTAATATCAGCTGAACTTTTTAAATCTTAAATTTTTTTATTATAAGTTTAATTTTTGGTATAGTTTTTAAAACATTGGTTAAAATATAACTAACAAGTTTTAATTTAATTTAATTAAAAACTAAAAATTTGGAAGATTAATGTTTGTTTACAATTTTGTTTTTGATTTTTTGTTTTTGTTTCCAAACTCAATAAAAAAAACCTATTTGCTTGAGTTTTTAGTTTTTAGTTTTGGTTTTGGTTTTGGTTTTTTCCAGTTTTTAAAAATTATGAAAACCATAAAAGTGAATTTTGTTTCATATTTTTGTTTTTTTTTTCATAATCTGATTTACTATCATTTAAATATATATTATTTCATTATTAATAAAAATTATGAATAACTTAATTCAAGATTATATATTTAATAAATTAAAATTAATTATCAATAAAATTATCAATAATTTAATTTAATTTAATTTTTATAATTAAATTATAATAATTATTAATAAAAATAATTAAATTTAAAATATATAAATATTC
>JANKOD010000002.1:8868816-8894244 GCA_026284645.1 Erythroxylum acuminatum | reverse complement strand
AAATATCCAAAATATACCAAAATTGCCAAATCATAATTAATACACTCCAATTTAATCCACAATTTCCACTTATAAATTAAATTTACCCGAAAATGTCAATGAATGTATGTACAATTATTTTTTTAAGTCAGAATTCATATGCATATATTTGCGAATGCTCAATTATGCAAAGCATATGATGTACTGTAAATTCCTAAATTTTCTAACCCCTAACATGAGGTGTTACAAAGTTAATATAAGCATTAGTAAAAACTTCAGTTGGAGAAAACAAAGTATCTTTTGAGATTTACCATATTATAAAGTAAAATTGGTACATCATAATCTAGATGTGATGCATATTGAGAAAAATATTTTTGACAATTTGTTCAATACTATAATGAACATTGAAGGGAGGACAAAGGATAATGTAAAATCACTAGCTGATTTGAAACTTTTTATAGAAGGAATGAGCTAGATAAAGATCTTCGCACCGGTAAATATCCAAAAACATGTTACACTTTGGACAAAAAACAATAGGAGATTTTATGTGAATGGTTAAAAAGTCTAAAGTTTCTCGATTGTTATGTTTCGAACTTGGCAAGGTGTGTGGACATAAGGAATTACAAATTATTTGGGATGAAAAGTCATTATTGTCACGTGCTTATGCAAAGGCTAATTCCAATTGCATTTTGGCAATTGCTACCAAATAAGGTTTGGGAAGCTAGAACAAAATTAAGTTTATTTTTCAAAAGCTTAACATCATCTGAAATAAAGTTGGCTGAAATGGAAAAACTAGAAAACGAAATTCCTTTTATCTTGTGCAAATTGGAAGGGATTTTCTCCCCAAGCTTCTTTGACTGTATGGAGCATCTACCCGTACATTTAGCACACGAGGCTAAGCTTGCTAGACCGATTTAATATTTATGGATGTATTCGTTTGAAAGGTAATTATAGTTAATATTTAAATAAAGGTTATAGCATATTTTAATCACATAATTATAATAACCCTATTTGTAATGTAGATATTTGCATCACTTGAAGAAAAACGTCAAAACAAGGCTAAAGTTTAAGGTTCGATATTTAATGCTTATTTAGTGGAAGAAGCAAGTATATTTTGTTCACATTATTTTGAGTCGCATGTGCACGCAAGAGAAAGAAAAGTTCTTCGCAATGACGATGGGGGAGAAACAGGTGATGTTGATGGTAACTTATCCATTTTCACATATCTAGGATGAACATATAGACGTTCAACAAGAAGAATATTAACAGCAGAAGAAATAGAGGTTGCCCATGGTTACATTTTATTGAATTATCTAGAGATTCAACCTTTCATGTAGTAAGTTTAAGTTGATTTTGAAATAGATTATTTGAGTTTCCGAAGTTACTGTTGTTAATAACTAAAATATATAATAATGCTTTTAGATTATACGAGCAATGGTTATGCGAGCTAATGCACAAAATAACACAGGATGATATCAATAAAGAAGTTGAAAGACACTTTCCTTGATGGTTCCAAAAATTTGTAATTTTCACTTGTAATAATTGAAATGATTGAATTATCAGATCAATGTGATTAGAGGACATTATACTATTTAATATGATTTTTTTGTGTAGGCCTACAAGTGCATATGTGATCTTACAAAAAGACCTTTGTGAACTGTTAAATTGTATCCGGTGTATTTAGTTAATGGGTGCAAATTTCATACAGAATATCATGGTCATAGCATGGCAACAGTAAATAGTAGGGTTTGCATATAGGGAAAGTTGATGAATTACTATGGTAAAATTATTGAGATACTTGAAATTGAGTACCTTGCATTACCAATAAAATGGAGTGTGATATTTAAGTGTGAATAGTTTGATCCAACTCCTAATGTTTAAACAAAAGTGCACGGTTGATGCAATCTAGTTGAAATCAACAGTGAACAAGATTTAGACAATTTGAGCCTTTCGTGTTAGTGATGCAAGTGATCCAAGTGTATTATGTCTCTTTTCCCAGCTTATGACAAGACAAATCAGATTGGTTGGCCATATGAAAAGTAAAACTTAAAGGTATTTTTGAATTATATAGAAAAGGAGAAAATAAGAGAATTAAAAGTGAAGCGTTTTGGGAAGATGTTTATGATATTAATGCATGTGTAACATATGAAAATAATGAACCTTTGAATGATCCAAATAATGAATATGCTGAAATTTCATCTGAAGAGGATGAGGAGTGTTGGGACCCGATCTCGGAACCGGATCCCAATCGACAAAAAAACGGAAAACTAAAATGAAAACGAAGTGGCGAATAGAAATCGGAACGATCAAAGCGAAACAAATCCGAGATCTAATACAAAGTATCAGAAGTCATTTAAATTCATTTTAATATTTCTAATTTTCACTAAAAGTTCGGGGTCCATCAAGGAGAGTGAGAGATCTGTAGAGGAGTCTAAGTTTGATTTTAATTCTTTGAAAAAAAGATGATGTTGATTTTGATTTGTAATTATGTGCTGATAGCGATTAATTTGTATTTTAATAGAATATTATATGAATAAATCTATTATTGCATCAACAATATATTGTTATATATTAATTTTATATTGTTATATTACTGAAAAATTCGATAAAATGTTAATTTCAGGTTAAAAATATGTCGCCAAAGAGAAAACAAGATATGATGCGACCAAGGTTCAGGTTACAACGATTTGGAGAAGCTGGTGCATTTCTAGGTGAAGTATCACAATCTATAGATGTTACTGCATATTCAAATGAGGCATCATCTTCTCTACCTGCTGTTATACCATCCAGTTGCCCTACTACACTATCCACCAGCCTTACACCATCTACCACCCCTATACCGATAGAGATATCAGGGGTAAATGTTGCGAATGAAGGAGGCGACCTCCAACCTAGGGCTAAGGGAGTTAATGGAAGAACGTACATCATAATTGTCAACAATTTGTAAGTAAAATTCTAAAAATTTTATAATACATGATAACATCATAAGTTTATACTGAAGTTATAAGTTTTAATTTGAAAATGATCTAAAGTAACTTATATATTAGGTTGGTTCCGCCTAGAACGTGCTCAAGAAATATCTCATCCAAGTTCAAGGAGTGGATAGATCTTGAGGGTTATATATGAAAAAATGTCTCTCAGTTGACAAAAGAATTTTATTATCAGGAGTCTGAGGTACACAACATATATTCTTTAATCTTTTTTATTTTATCTAATTTTATACATTAATTAAATAAATATTGTCATTTATAAATACTTATTGTATGTTTTCTTCTTCTTTTTTCCAAAAAAACTTTTTTAGGATCCAAAATTTGATGTTATAATTTGTAATATATGGGAGAGGCAAGCTCATACACGTTATAGAGACTTTCTTGCTTCGATACACAAGAATGTGTACGACCACCACATATATCTAAAGAAATATGTAGTCTTTGGCAGCAGTATTGGACATCACCCGACCCGAGGCAATATCCATTTCAAAGCGTAATTCTGCTAACAAACGTGGAGGACCAGACGGAAAGAGCCTATCCGTACACACTGGAAGATCTTTGACCCACCAAGAGCATGCACTTCAATTTGTAAGTATCAAAACTTTGCACTTATATTCTGATTTTTGTACTTTGATGTATGAAATTTGATTTCAATGTAATTTGATATATGAAATTTAAAATGAAAATATATGTGCATTATGGAGAATAATAATGTTATAAATGTTTGGTGTTATTAATGGCTGTGTTATTGAGTTAAATTTTTTTGTCTAACAGGGGGTATCTTATTGATAGATTTATCTTATTAATAGAAATGGATTTGATAAAAAAAAGAAATGAATTTAATAGAAATTCATATAAGATGGATAGAAAAAAATCGAGTAAACGACATAAGTACATCTTGAAATAGAGGGGGTATATATCATAAAAATAGAGAGGTAATTTTTTTATATATCATAAAAAATGAGTAAATCAACTTTTAAAGTTAATTTTTTTTGTCTAACAGGGAGTATACATTATAAAATTAGAGGAAAATTTCCTGAATTTTTTTAAATTGTAGTTTACTTATAACAAGTTATTCTAATGCATGAAAAGTCTGTGGGCAAGAATCCTACACCACGTCAGCTCTTTTTACACACTTACACTAAAAAATATGGTGGTGTAACCTTCGTCACCACTCGACACAGTCAAGTTCATGTATGTAAAATCTATACTTTAATATTAGTTTTTAAAAAATATCCCTTATTAACATAAACAATTATAATGATAGGACCAAATATGAGAAAGCATTGAACTACAGTCTCAGAACTTTGAAATTGTTGTTGAGAGTCAGGCATAACTTGATGCAGTGAGTGGTAGGAACCACCGTGGAAGGATTTTCGGCATAGGTTCATTTACAAACATATGTTATTCAGAATCCTTCACATCCACTACAACTAGATCTAGTAGGCGGTCCGCATCAAATAAGAGAGTCCTCAAACTTGAGAGCACAACAAAAAGGTTGGCAACTCAGTTGCAATAGTTGATGAAGTACATAGCCTAGCTCCATAATGAAATGGATCAATTGAAGAGGAGGGAAAATAACTCATCGTAGCAGTCAAAGCATCCGCCTTCACCACCTGTATAAATGAATGTATTTGATGTTTTGCTACATTTAAGTTTTTGTAACAATTCCTAATACAGTTAATTACAATGATTACTTATTCGTTTACATTTTGATTTTTATTATGTTAATAATCAGGATAATGTTTGCTTTATATTTATCAATCATTGTTATATTATTTACAGAAAGTAAATATACAATAAATCATAAGATTATGAATAGAAAACTCGGGTAGGAAGTGAGAAATGAGAACAGAAATTTATCGAAGTTAAATTTCCCGACAGAACTACAGTATTTTGTCGTTAATTAGCGACGAAATGATAACTTTTGTCGGTAAAAATACCATTCCATCGCTAATTAGCGACGAAATAAATTAATTTGTTCCTAAGTTGCTGACGGAATATATCACTCCGTTGGTAAAAATTTAATGACGATTAATGTTTACGTCGATAAATTTAGCGACAGAAATATATATATCCGTCAGTAATTTTAGCGACAGACATACGATTTATTGTTGGCAAATTCACTGACGGAATATTGAGATTCCATCCGCAAAGTAGCGACAGAATTCTATAAGTTAGTCGATAAATTTTTTTAATTTACTGACGGAAATCCAAAATTTTGTCTTCAATTTTTTTCCATCGGTAATTTCCGTCGTCAAATTTGTTTCCCGGCGGAAAGCTTTATTTTCTGTTAGTAATTTTCGTCGCAAAAACCTTTTTTCTTGTAATTAACTACAACCGACTGATTGATTGTAGGATGTAAATCAACAAGAATTAAATTTAAACTTTTTGGCAAAACTAAAACAAAATCAAAAGAGTCTAATTAGCTAATGGGATTAATTATTAGTGACTAAGAATAGTGTTTAAACTTTTTGAAAAGGAGAACTTGTAGTAATGCTTACTTAGGAATGTCGATCAAGTGGTTGTCAAGTAAAAAAGGAATCGCACTTGCGTGACACAGTGAAAGGTGGTGTGCGTTAGTGTTACGTCATAGATTCCTAGACGGGATTTCCTTCAATATTCTCCAGCTCCAAGTCTAGTTGTGTTAATCTATTCTCTTTATTTGCCTTTCCTTTATTTAAATTAATGGGCAATTCATTGCACATCTTCTATAGAAAATCTCAACCTTTTGAGTTACTGTACCAAGTTTAAGTCTTTTTTTTTAAGCCTCCTTTTTCTCGGGTTTTGGTCTTTCTTGATATTTGATGAGAAGATAAAAAGGGAAAAGCAACAATATCGTTCTTTTTATGGGGGAATTATTGCACTTTAATCTATTTGATCAACTTGGTTTGGTGGGTAGGTTACGTATTTTGATGCACTTTATCTCCTCGTCTTGGCTCTGTTCTGACTTTACTCTTTATCTTCTTTTTCTTTCCTTTTGAAAAACTTGACAGCTTTTCTAAATGTTCAAATACTTAGTAGTGCCATCCTGTTTAACTGTTTTACGATGGTTGCTTGGGTATTTATTTGTTAGGGCATTCTTTTTTAGATAAAGGCCTGTTTAACAATCAGCTGTTAACTGATAGCTGATTTAATCGGCTGATTGCATTAGCTTTTTATCTGATGTTTGATAAAATTAACTGTTTAGTATTAGTTGTTTATGTGTAAAATGACTTATAAGGACATAACTAAAATGTGTTTTAATAATTATAATGTTTAATATGACAAAATGTGTTTCAATAATTATAATGTTTGTGTAGGAACTTAACCTTAAATAAAATGAGACTTGAAATTGTAATAAAAAAATTAATGAACAAAAGTGACTCCAGGCATTCGTGATTTGCCAAAAGATACATCTTTTGCAGTTCAACCATCACTTCTTTTAAGTGGACATTTGATATTTTATTTAGTTAATTGGGTTTGTGACAATTCATGCAAAATGTACAATATGAGTAACGTATACAATAATGGGCGTACGTGCACCGGTAGAAGATAATGTTTCAATTCCAAAAGCAAAGTTTGATCACTACTTTGTCGTGATCGAAAATGCAGGTTGATCGTCTTCTCTTTTTCATCAACTCTGTGTAATCTTTTCAGCTGAGGATAACCTATAATGGAGGAGACCTCTCTCTAAGCTACAATCTCGGAGTCGCTGTGCAATTCTCCATATTCAAGTCACTAACTAGCTACTCCATTCACTAGCACCATCATCACCATGACACTAAAGACTAAAGGCAAAAGGAAGCTCCTTGGTTCGCCTATAAAACTCTACTTATCTCCAATACATTTCAACAATAATGATGCCAATATCCTCTATGGTTTTCGCGTAGGATTCACGTTCATGGCGTTTTGTGTTCCACGTATGATATATTTTATTATTTTTCCCTTATATTTTCTAGTTCTTACTCTATGTAATCGAAAACAATATTATGTTATGATCCATAAACGTCACAAACATGAATGGAAGTTGGGCTTGGTTCTGTCAGGTAGGATATCAGTAGTAAGGATACAGGACATGATAGCATCATATTCTTGTCCGAAAACTGTCATGTTGGAGAGTGGAGACACCAATTGGTTCCAACATTTATCCCACTTAGAAATTTCAACTTTCAGATGTGTTGTGTTTATACATATGGATTTGGGTTACCAAAGTTTTTGGAGATAATGTTTAATGTTTCTTTCCCTTTTTTTATTGGATTAGATTCCGAAAGAATTTGATTCTCATTTGATATACTGTTTTGGGTTGTGCTATTTATATGTGGATTCGAAGCGTAAGTAGGAGCATACTTGGAACTTTGGGAGGGAGGAAGTAGTCTTGTTCATCTTCCTGGTACGACAATCCCTCAGCACCCCATCCATACACTTGTTATGTTCTTAAATGTTTCTTTCACTTACTTTTTAGTTTCTTGCTCTTGTTCTTATGGGTGCTTTTAGTTCATGTTAATTACATCTTTCATATTTGGCAGCATATCCGGTTAGCCGTGAACAAGAATCCTGGGATTTTCGTTTTTTGTTTTTTTTCGTAATGTTTTATGTTAGACCTAACTCCCGCATTTTTGGCAGTTAGGTCTCGTGAAGGCCGAGCTGGAGTTAGGTAGAATTGACTTGTCTCTTCTATTAGAACTATCATATACTGCAGCATTTTTGGTAGTTAGGTCTAGTGAAGGCCGAGCAGGAGTTAGGTAGAATTGACTGGTCTCTTCTATTAGAAGTTTTAGAACTACATATTGGCATCTTTCAAACTATAATAAGCACGTAATCCCAGAAGAAGATAAGAACAAAGTGGGGAAGCTTACTGGATTCTGACCCACCTCTTGCATCAAAACTCACTTAATTACAGCCACCGACATCGCGGGCTGCAGCTAGAGCCCACTTGGAACATTATAAAGTTTAGTTCATATGACTCAGCTACCCAATGTCTAGTTTATCCATTTGCAGCATAACTCCCGAAGTCAAGATGTGATGTAATCTTATCATCATTGGAGGTCTAAAAACGGGTTAAAGAAAAGACTCTTCATGGCAGCATTGAAACCTGAAGCAAGTCGAGAAAAGAAGTCCTTAAATAGTTATGTCATCTATTCCACTAATTTATCCAATTCGTCTCAATCCATACGCCCTCACATATCCCGTTATCTCTTTTCGTGAAGAGTAATTTTAGTAGATTTCTGACTATCTTGTTTGTCGGAGAAATTTATAACCTCCGATTTGATTCTTCAAGTTAGCAGCTTTAGGGTCAACCATGAATGCCCTTGTTGCAACCAACAGAAACTTCAAACTAGCTGCTAGGCTGTTGGGTTTGGACTCCAAGCTTGAGAAAAGTTTGCTCATTCCATTTAGAGAAATCAAGGTGATTCCAGTTGTAGTTATTCTCTTATGAGTACCATACGAATACATTTGTTTGGGGAAGGAAAGATCGATTCTAAATCTCCTCTTCTAATAAATTTTGAACAAAACGTGCAGGTTGAGTGTACCATTCCCAGGGATGACGGGACTTTGGCATCATTTGTTGGGTTCAGGATTCAACATGACAATGCCAGAGGACCCATGAAAGGAGGAATCAGATATCACCCTGAGGTAGCCTGAATTCTTGAATTGAAGTTGCTAAATAATCCAGATGACAAAATTCAATAGTACTTGTTTGTCTACCATTTGTTCCAGGTTGATCCAGATGAAGTGAATGCATTGGCACAGCTTATGACATGGAAGACTGCAGTGGCCAATATTCCATATGGTGGGGCTAAAGGTGGTATAGGATGCGATCCAAGGGACCTGAGCGTATCTGAATTAGAACGCCTTACCAGAGTCTTCACTCAGAAAATACATGATCTGATAGGAATCCACACTGATGTTCCTGCTCCTGATATGGGAACTGGTCCACAGGTTAGTGTTGAAGACACATGTTTGTTCGTCGAGTTGACTTGATATTGCCTATTACCAACCACGTTATGAAAATTAACTCTTTTTTTCTGATTCAAGACTCAGAAAGTTTAATTGATTTTAATGCTTTTATGATCTTGGTTATGACTAAACAGACCATGGCATGGATACTAGACGAGTACTCGAAATTCCATGGTTACTCCCCTGCAATAGTGACTGGCAAACCTCCTGTAAGTATATAAAATGATCCACCTCTGCATTGTAAATATATACATTTTCTTTCGGTAACATTGATTTGTATTGCATAAAAGAAATTTGTTGATCTCCGACAACATGTCAATTCTTAATTTCTTTAAAAAAATTTCTCTCAATGAATTAGGATCTTGGTGGGTCTCTGGGAAGGGATGCTGCAACTGGACGAGGAGTGCTCTTTGCAGCAGAAGCCCTGCTCAATGAGTATGGGAAAACCATATCTGGACAAAGATTTGTCATACAAGTAAAGTTCTTATTCTGGTTGTTTTAACTGATTCGCGTCAGTTAAACCAGTTAAGATAATAATTGATGGAAATGTATGATTTCAGGGGTTTGGCAATGTTGGTTCTTGGGCTGCTCAGCTAATCAGTGAGAGAGGTGGGAAGATTGTTGCTGTAAGTGACATTAGTGGAGCTATAAAAAACAGCAAAGGGATTGATATTTCAGGCCTACTCAAGCATGTCAAGCAACACAAGGGTGTCAAAGGATTCCACGGTGGGGATGCCATGGATCCCAAGTCAATATTAGTGGAGGACTGTGATGTTCTTATTCCTGCAGCACTCGGGGGTGTCATCAACAGGTATTATTTGTCATGACAAAATGTTTTCCCTTATCAGAACAGAAAAGTTAGACAAGAAACACCTTTTCATTCTCTTGTTTGATTGAAGAGAGAACGCAAATGATATTAAGGCCAAGTTCATAATTGAAGCTGCTAACCATCCAACTGACCCAGAAGCTGATGAGGTAAGCGCTTCTTTGAGGCCTAGTATTTGACTCAGACACGGGTTTAAGTCTGTCACCTTCATTAACTCTTATTAAATCTGTTGACAGATCTTGTCAAAGAAAGGTGTTGTTATTCTTCCAGACATTTATGCCAACTCAGGAGGAGTTACTGTTAGTTACTTCGAGTGGGTTCAGGTATCCTATTTATCCTACCAGCTTGTTCCTTCCTACATATGTTGGACAATTTCCGCCACCAACTTGCAAGAACTGGCTATATCTTCTTTGCTGGGTTGTGAGCAAATCATAATCTTTTAACTGTTTGTGGAATACAATACAGAATATTCAAGGATTTATGTGGGAAGAGGAGAAGGTGAACTGTGAACTAAAGACATATATGAACAAAGGTTTTAAAGCTGTGAAGGAGATGTGTAAAACCCACAATTGCGACCTTCGCATGGGAGCCTTCACTCTAGGAGTTAATCGTGTGGCAAGAGCAACTGTTCTTCGGGGTTGGGAGGCCTGATATGACTATGATCGGTTCCAGTCTCAATAAATATGGAGCCATCAGTGAGGCCTCTGACCCTAATTCATAGCTATCCCTCATGTTTCATGGGAAGCGTTAACCATTCTTGTTCTATGTAATAAAATAACCTTCAAAGATTACCTGAGTTGTACTCCTATTAAAGCACATTTATAACGTATTCGCAATTATCTGAAAGGAGGAATATGAAGATATGGCTTCAGATTTATAATGAATGTGAAAACATCGTGTAATGAACTGTTGTACTTCAGTAAACGCAAGTCCAGGACGTGGCATTGTTGATTCTAGAATTGAGACAAGTAAACAGATTATAAAGACTTTAGTGGGAAGCCAACAGGGCCACAAAATGAATGTTCTTGGCATGAAGGAAGATAAATAACGAATAGGGTCATCGACTTTATCAGGCCTTTGGGAAGATGAATCATTTTTTTTGACAGAATATAATCCACAACTACAATACTCCCTAAATGAAAATCAAAACAAATTAAAGGAAGTGAAGCAACAAAAGAAAAAATAATGAGAGGGCAGCAGGAAGATCTGCATGATCCGATCTTCAATATTATTCTAAATAAATGCTGAATGATATGAAAAAAAACAAAACAAAAACAGTTAGCTGACTCAGGTCTATTTCATAACAGCACAAATGTGAGATCCAAAACACGCTTTCCCTAAAACATACGATGAGATTTTTTTTAAAAAAATGCATTACAGAGACCAGTAGCCAATCGGGTTGGCAATTGCGGCCTGAACCCAAGTGAGTCACTCAAATCGATATCATTTCAAGTACACATTTTAAATCGATGTCAATTTACTCAAAAGACATCATTTAAGCAGGTGGTGAAGACACAACTGGCACTACCAACATTCATCACAAGGAAGGAATGTCATCCATTGAGCAGCAAATCAATACCTTTTCTAAGTGAATATTGTTATGCAATCAAAATTACTCAATTCAACCACAAGTCAATATTGAAATCAGTTCCGACTACGACTGCTGTTTGTTATACAATAACTCAGGAAAAGGGCACCAGCTATTTTACACAGAGCTGTTCTATGACCTTCCTCTGCCCCTAAAGCCTCCCCCACGACCACCTCTTGGAGGTCCACCCCTTCCACCTCTTGGACCACCTCTTCCGCGGAAGCCACCAAATCCACGACCGCCACCTCTACCACCACCTCTGCCCCCTCCACGACCACCCCTTGCTGCTTGTGGTTGTCCCCTGAAACAAACTCTTAACTGTTAGCATCAATCCAGTAACATTCCAAAACCCTCCAGGATGCAACAAGAAAGGCATTCAAGTTGCAAGCGAAGTTTGTCAAAGTTTTTGTCAATCTAACAGGATGTGTTTCAACTTCTTGTGCATCAGATTGTTCAATAAGATGGCATCATTTCTAAGATTTGGATATCCTAAAATATTAAATGCAGAATAATACTGCAACATGAAGATAAAGAGTGGAACATACATTTTCCATTGATTACCAAAAATCCCCGACAACCCAACATAACCATGTGCCATGGAAAATAGGAGCTAATGTAAATTGCAGAACTAATAATATCGATAATATTTCCCAGGAAATAACCAAACTACAAAAAAGTCCACGAAGCCAACAATGTAGTGTCAGTTAACCAAAACTACAGGTCTAAATTTAAGTAACATACTAGAAAGAAAACAGCAAACATACTTTGGTTGTGGAAGAAATCTTGCTAGAGGCAGAAGCCCATTGGGATCAATGAAGAACTTATCTCCTGTGTTATATGAAGTTGCCACAATGCCTTCCATCATTTTGATCGAAAAATACTGCAAGAGTCACGTGAAGCGCCATCATTAGAATGCACATATCGAGTGGATACCACAAAAACAAGCAGCAGAAAGTCGGACAAGATTGCTTACAGCTTCATTGATAGGACCGAAGATTTCATCAACTTTTCCTATCTGTGTTTTGTTTTGCAGAAAGATTGGAGCATTGAATTTAGGTATTTTATCATTGGTGAGTTTTGTCACTGCATCACCTTCACACGCATGGAGGAACGTGGAAACCTCTACAAGAAAGCTTAACTAAATAAGTAAAGTAATTAGAAGTTATACTTATAATGGCTTGGCAGGAAACAGTACGCTACCAAAGTTTATACTTTTGAGTGCATCAAATAAATGAGACGCTAAAGATGACAAGTAGCAGCCAGCGTCTTGTAAGTTATCGCTTCTGGACAAAGTAAACTACTTACGCTAAACCTTAAACACCCCAAAAAAAAAAATCTTTCTTCAGAAATGCTCCTATGTTCTCAAACACAAATATTAAAATTAAAGTAACACAAATTGACAAGCTCATATTTTTGCTCCTCTTCTCTGCTTTTTTGGCAAATCATAGATTAGTTAACGCAATGGAATAATGGAACACACCTATGACTTCAGCAGGAGGTCCTTCGTCGCGAAACCAACCACCACCTCGACCACCGCCAAACCGACCGCCGCTTCTTCCGCCAAAACCACCTCGACCACCGCCGTCTCTTCCGCCCCTAAATCCCCCTCCTCTGCCCCTCGGAGGCCTCATGGGTTTGCAGTTTAGCCTTTACAGAGAGGGAGAAAGAGAGGTCCAAGGTAATAAGCTTTTAAAGGGCTGCTTGCTACCTTTTCTTCTCTCCTATTCAGGGTTTAGTTGCGCACTAGGGTTTTGGATTTTCGGTTTTGGTGCAAAATGACAAAAAAAATCCCTAAGATCCGTTAATTTTACATACATACCACTGTGGGGCTTGAATTGGAAAAAGCCCGGTCCAACTTGAACTAAACAGACAATTAAACCCTTAATCCCTCCATGAGCTGGAGTTTTTGAAGCTAGAAACTGAGGGTGATGGGTGGTGAGAGTGAGACATGACGGAGGAACAGTTGCATTTGGTCCACAGGATTTAGTAACATATCTTCCCAAACCCTAGTGCCAGTTAAGCAGCTGGATGGACTTTATTAGAATTTAACTTCTTTGATAAGTGTAGATTAGAGAAAACACAAACTATCGTTTTCTCTACCGTTACTATTTTCATAATTCGGCAAGGAAAGGTCTTAATCTGGCAATTGTAAATTGAAAAACAGCTTGGCCCTAATTAAGAACCAAGGAGATTTGGTTGATATTGGGGTTCTTGTCTTATCATTCGACTCTGATATCTTCAAGTTGAAGAAGACACAACCTGGGATTATAGTTGAAACTGGGTTAGGAAGATGGGGCTGTACCAAACTAAATGGAACCCATAACAGGTACAGTAATGAAGGGGTGAACCAGAGTTGGGTGACATCAAACAGATTTGAATGGTTTCGAGTACTCTTGTAATGTCTGGTCTAGTCTCTAACCGTGTAAGTAAAGCTCCAACCTCATACAGACCAAAGAAAAATGTTGAGAATGGGGCAACGAAGCAAAAACATTAAGATTCAAACAACAGGAATGACAGTATTTGCCGGAAGACTTATCATGTGAATGATACGAAAAGCACAGGCACTCGGACACAAGTTTCTTTATTCAGGGCAGGCTAAGCACATTCAAAAATTTGTGACAAAGTACATGAAAATATAAAATGTAATATAGCTCGACGGAAAGAACAAAAAAAAGAGGAAATGACTTACGTGAATGACCCATTAATTGCAAATCTTAATTGTGCACTCATATTTTCATCTTTTTTTTTTAAATACTTGCTCTTCTGAAAATCAGTATTTCAGAAGCAAAACCTTAAGAGGAAGATGCAAACAGAAATTGAAATTTACTTGTCTTCCATTTATGTTTAAACAAAACAAGACAGTAATCAAAGCACATATTGGCTGCAATAGAAGGTACAATCATGTAATCGTCTTCAACAAACTGTTCTCCCAAGAGCTCGTGTAATTTTAGCTGGGGGAACACCCTCTCGAACTCCCAGTTCTTCCTTTTTCTTTTGCTTTTCCCTTTTTACACGATGTACGAGGATATCCTTGTATGAGAAGCTAGGATTTTCATTTACTTGTAGAGAGTAGAATGCCAACATTAAGCCCAAAAGTACCCTCTTGGCCTTTCCAACTTGGAAGTTGTCGAATTTTTGGGAACTCCTCACATGTCCCCCAAAATTAACAGACAGTCCGCCCATAGCAAATCGAGGCAATGTAGAGATTTTTGGACCACTTTTCCTGCAAAAGGAACATACGGCAAATGAACAATCAGATCTTTGAATGCAAGGTGCTTGATTTTGTGAAATCAGAACATCAGCAATAACCACATGTGCATTAGACTCCTTGCTCACCATTTAAATTCCCTTCTGAGTTGCAAAATACAAATTCTGATTGTATTGAAGTTAAATTTTACAACTACATTGGACAGTAGATGAGAAAATAAAGTACCTTTACATGGGTGCTAGGAAAGGCAGATGTCCGTAGAGTTTCCTGAGTTTCATCTACCATTTTCCGTCTTGGTATGCTAAGAATGAATGCAGCTTGATCCGGAGTAGCAGCCATAGATGTAATCCTGTAACCATTCTCCCATCGCCGATGTATTCCCTCACTTGGGTACAAAAAATCAAGCTCCACAACCTTGTAACAACAATAAATAAACAGGCCGGAAATCAGATCTTAATCAAGTAGAATGTGAACACTATATGCAAGGGTAAGAAAAGACAATATTTAATTAGAGCACCAAATATTACCTGATCAGAATATCCAGCATTCCTGGACATGACAACACCCCAGCGAGTGCCAGCAGTTGTCATGGATGTAACATGAAAACCTTCTTTCCACTTTTTATTTATCCACTTAAATGGAAATGATTCACTCACTTTGTACGACTGTTGCGTGTAAGGTGTCCCTGTACAGTGAAAATTTTCAGAGATTACTTGATTACAATTAGTCCAACTAATTGTTTCAGTTGATTGATCCTTTTATTAGCCGCACAGTATATGGACAAAATTTAGAAAAGAAACTAAAACAAAAAAAAAGATCAATGAAGGACAATGTTTGTTCATTCCTTAATTAGAAGTTCTCCAGGAAAATTATGTTCAAGTTAACAACTCCAAATTATGTTAGTCATATTACTTGGATTGATAGTGGAACTGTCACAAAGTACGTGATGAGTTCAAATATATAATGCAACAACTGTTATGCAAATCAACAAATATACGATGTGCTATATCTCCTATAATATGAAATTGCTCTACCTTTTGACCTTGTAACATGATTACCCTGGAGAAAGAATGGTAAAATAGTAGAATCCATTCTCGTAGCAAGTATTCTATGTATGCTAAAAATATGAACCAAAATTACAAAGCCGTAACGTAAAAAATTGCAGAATAAATGCAAGCATTGCACAAAATTCTATGAACACAATGATTGACTTATTAGTGTAAGCATCCTCGTCAATATGAAGGCCTAGCTCATAAGAGCCAAAGCTGAACCAAGATGAAACCAACAAAAGCTATCCTCAGATGAAATCTTAGGAAAGCCATTTAACTTACAGATAAAAGAATAGATTCACATCAACTTCCCTTGTCACTTCCACAATTTAAACAGAGTAGCCAATCTATTTTACACATATACCAACAAATTCATATTTCCTACAAGGCTACACCAGTGTTTTTACATCTACAATGTTTATGGACTCAAATCCTAGAAGCTAATTATTTAAAATGGGAGAAAAATTCCACGACACAAGAAAAATACAAAGAAAATACATAGCAAAGTCAAACCTTGAATTAAGGAGTTTGTGTCCAAACACAGCATACAATAAATTACAAAGCAGGAAATTATGTATTTAGGGCAAACAGATTACTGACCCTTTGACATGACAACCAATGAACTTCCATTATTTGCACCAGCAATGGAACTGATATAAAAATTCTTTTCCCATTGTTCCATAATCCAATCCTGAAAAGAAATAGACATAAAAATGCTCAACACTTGCTTTCACTGCTGATCAAGCTGAAGATGATAGAGAGAGAAGTTTTCAGATGACAACCTTGTGAAGGAATAAGGCTGACAAATCATAAACCTGTGAAGAGAAACCAGTTCCAGCATCCATGATTAGGGCCCATAGATTAGCTGCAGAGGCCACACAGCTGATAAATAATCCATCTTCATTACCCTTATCAACATGCTGTCGCAACCTTGCATCAGCTACATTGTAGTGATATCTGCAAATCCAAAAAAAAAGAGGTTAAGTTAACATTAAATCAAAGGAAGCAAAAAACAATGAAGTGGGTCACTATCCTAGTTTCCTTTTGCATAACTCGCTTGTTTCCATAGACCAATACATTACACATCACTTCATTTTAGGCAATTGCAGAAAATGTTTCATAAAGACCCAAAAACTGGACATGAAAATATCATCACATCTCAAACATTAGGAAGAATAACTTATCAGAAGCAGTTTTACTAGGAATTTTTAAATAAGATTCATTGTTTTTGCAGTTGATTTATATTCATTCGCCTCAAGCAAAGAGCATGTGTACTCTTCAAACTGAGACAAGTACACTTTTTAATTATACGCCCGATAATTAAACATATAATGAACTCGCCAAGGGCTGCTCCCTGCATACTTTCAAGTGCTTAAAAGTAATCTTTTCAAGTAACAGCTACAAACTGAACCCAAACATAAAACAAGTAATATGCCCTATAAGACCCTAATGGAATGCAATGCTTGCTACGAGAAACAAACTCAAATATTAAACCAGTTCAATTCATTTTGCAAACTTCAGTGATTTGAAAGCATACACAGAATAGTATAGGACATAAGTTTATGAAAGACAAGTAATAGAGAACAAGATACCTCTGCTTCATGGGCCGACGTGCATTGTAGACAGAAATCCACTGTGTAGCAGGACTACCTAACCTTACCTTTTTCTTTGGTTGCTCGTCATCTTCCAGATTTATGAGCAACCTTCCACGTTTTTGGCCCACCTGTATCCACGTAGATCACATTAGAATAGCAATTAAAATACCAAAACATCATTTCTAATTGAGAAGATGTCAAACCAGAATTACCTTAAGAGCCCCATCAATTCTAATTGGCCTTAGTGGTGAGCATGGTTCAATAAGGCTTTCAAAAAGAGATATCAGCTTGGAGTAATTGGGCTCCTCATCAAACTTCATATTGCTAACAGCTTCAAGGAATTGTTTGAATGGTGCAGGGCAGAAACAACACATCAACTCAGGGGAAGTGGCCATCTTCTTCTTACAAACCAAAAAGCTCTTGTTATCCCCCTGTAAAATTTAACAGACACCGATACAGTGAACATAATTAATAAAGTTTATTAAGATGAAAATGTATGCTATAATATCCTTTATAAAAAACTTGCCTGATAGCCTTGCCATGGTAATCTTCCTTTTATAAGAAATATCAATGTGTAGGCTAATGACTCAAGATCATCCCTCCGACTTCCAGTCCGGCCTAAATGGGCATGTACACTTGCATACCTTATAGTTCCCCTGCCAAAAGTGTTTGCTTAACCTTTAATTTCACAAGTAAAATAATGTGCTACATCTACAACAGTCGGGATCACCTAAGGATATTGCTACCAAATTATGCCAATGTACGGCAACTTTTACATATGACCAGTACATTCATAAAGGGAAATATCCACACACCTGAATACATCAGGTCGCTGATCATAATCAACATGTTGACCAGATGATGCATCTTTCCATCTAGAGGCTGCAAGAAACACGTGTCAGCTCTAAATTTAACCAAATGGCAGAGAACACCAAACTCATAAACATATATCTAATTGAAAATGGTTCAAGTTGTCCTGGAAAAGATACATCACAAAGTAGGAAAAGCATCACATAGTAACAGGGAGAAAAGATAGCTTACCCAAACCAAGATCTATAAGATATAGTTTCTTATCGTCAGGGGTTCCGGGCTGACCAAGCAAAAAATTCTCTGGTTTCACATCTCCATGCACAAACCTTATCGCAACATCATAGCCATAGTCAACTTGATGTAATTGTATTGTAAAGAATGAGGATAGATATAAGAAAGTGAAATAACAAAGGTGGAAAAACTCTCACCCCTTTAAGTGAAGCTTTTCAAGAATTGATATTGCCTCCACAGCAATGCAGGCTACCATGTTTGGTGACATCCTGTCGCAGGTACTAAAAAATTAAAATATAGAAAGAAGAGCAGCGAGAAAGACAGAGAGTGTGAAAGAAACATGAAGTGAGAGATTCTTACGATTGGCCTAGGGAGTTCCAAACATCCCAAAGACTGGGCCCAAGCATGTCCATCACCTAAAATGTCGATAAAGTCCGTGAGACATAAATAAAGCTAATAAAATACATATTGTAGATTGACTGTTATTAACTCTCACCAGAATATAGAAATCTCCTTGGCGACCCTTGTAATGCACCCAAGGGATCCCATAGCAACCATTCAGGGTACTTTTGAATTCAACAGGAAAAATGTATCAATAAAAGTAAAAATTACATCTGCGATGCAAATTCAGACAATGAAAGAACATCATACTTACTTGTACACTTGCCACTCATAAGGAGGGCCATAATTGCAACCTTTACTATTTCGGTGCTCAAATTTTAATGCAACCTGATAGAAAACAAAAACATTGGATCAGATTTCAAGCAATCATATTTTCCAGTAAAAACCATCAGAAGGTAAGTGAGGTACTAGTCACACCTCAATTGCATCCGGTCCAGTTCTATCAGAGCCACCACTGACCCTGCGACCAACATAAACTTGACCAAAACCACCTTTTCCCAATTTTCTTTCTATTTTATATACAGGAGAATTGCCCACTTGCACCTGAAGTCAGACAGAAACACTATGTTTATTAAAAGAGAGATTTGCATAAAACAATAGCTTGAAAGTTTGACACAGAAATGAACAAGCATCTATGCAAACATAAAGCATATATATAAAAATTAGGTAACACCCCCAACTAATTTGAACATGGGTAAACCATTGACGTATCTTTCAACTAGTCAATGCAGTATAAACTTAGTAAATTTGATAACTTTTCAATTAAATTTTACCTAGTGATATCACAATCACAATATAACTAAAGTAATATTGACTTTCCAAAAAAAACTGAAGTAATAATGCTTCTCCGAAAGAATCAACTCCCCTTAATGAATGACTAGTTACTCAATTACATACATGATGCAACCAAATTCAATAATAATGGTCAATACCCTCTCTGGAACAGGAGTTGTGCTCCCTTCTTCTTCAACTCCTACAGCCTTCTCTGCACTCCCACCCTCCATTGCAATATCTTTATCTGCCACAACCTCTACTCGATTAAAAGCAGTGTCTGCTGCTCCCACAGCCACAGGTTCGACCTCACAAGGTTCTGGATCTAAATCTATCAACCTAATGCCCCGGCCTCTACCTGCAGCAGTTGGCCTCGTAGGAATTGCTGGCGAAGCCCCTTTTGCTACAGCATTACCACCCCTTCCTCTTCCTCCACCAGCTCTCCTCCTGGTCTTGTTTTGAGTAGGCAATATCCAATTCTCTGCTTGGTTTGTTGGTTGTTGAGGTGGCTGAAGATCGTCAAGACGCTTTGATCTCCGGGCTCCGCTTCTCAACTCAGGCATCCTCACCCCATGCAAATCACATACCACTAGATTCCCTCAATATCCATCAAGCATCCTGTAATAAGATTAGTAATATACTTCAGAATGTCTATCTCCAGCACAAGTACAGAAAAATAAGCCAAAAAGTTTACTTCTAACGAAAAAGCAGTATAATCAACAAAATCAAATTCTACAACATGTCTTCACAGTATTAAACTAATACATAGACATGTTTGCGAAAATACAAATCAGCGATAAAAGAAAATGAAAAGCATATAAACTGCCCTCGCACATTAACTAACGCGTGTAAGGGTACAAAACCATGTAAAACTCCAAAAAAATATGCAAGTACACGTGTCACGAACAGATATCTGATCAGACCATTTATGGAAAGTCATTTAAGCAATAAAACCAAAACTTTTAACATATCCTTTTTCAAAAGAGCCCAATCCTTAATATTTGACATCTACAAAATTAAACATATCAAACTACAGGGATCATGAAATCATCGATTAGCATGTTGCATACACGAAATCCTGCATAGAATCAAATATATAACTGAAGCAAAAGCTAAAGCTGCATCCTTTAAAGCAAAACGAACAATATCCAGACTTATCACAGCCTAAAAACAAGATAAAGCAAATGTAGCTAAAACTAAATATTACACATGCATCTTATCATTCCACTTGGGAGATGCAGCTTCTTTTCTCCATTCCACTGCTCTAAATATCCCATAGTAGCATCTTAAGCAAAGAATCAAAAACTAAAAGTATCTAAACAATTAATTGAATTAACCTAGAACTGCCGTCAAGTACGCAAACATCGACCCAACCAAAAAGTAAAGAAATTTTACATAAATTTCAAAAGCATGAAAAAGAAGATATAAAATTAGGACTCAGACCTCAACTACCAACAAACAGCAGCCCGATCATGAAAAGGAACTCCAAAAAAAATCACTAGAGAATAATCGAACCGATCATCAAAGAAACTAAAACTAAATGAAATAACAACACAGATAACAAAACAAAAAAAACAAAAAGCGGAAAAGAGTCCTCACAGATCGACCCTCCGAAAGCAGAAAACCGGAACGATCGGAGCTGAAAGAAAACCGCCACCGATTGTTGCTTAGATCGCGTATTTGATCGAACCGATGAGTCGTCTCCAGATGAAAGGACCTTTCTTTTTAGCTATAAATAGACAAAACAGATTCTTGATGGTTCTGGTCGCGCTGCAGTTGACAAGGGAAAAGAAAATCGGCAACAAATTTATGCGTTTTGCGTTATAATCCTCGCGTTTTGGTGTTGGCAATGCATGTGATATGCGCTATGGTGTTGGTGGTGGAGTCGCAAAGGAAGATGGTCTGTGTCTGGATGTATGTATATGAGTGTCTTCGGATGTGCCTGTGCCTGTGCCTGACGAGCTTTTCCCTTTTTCTCTTATTTTTTTTCTTTTTCCTTTAAATTTTTGGTTTTTCTTTGTTGTCGTGTATTTCACAAATCACAAGGGATGAAGCATGCAAAGCGTGGCCTTTCGAAATAAACTTTACCAATCAAATGCTTTCTTTGGATAAGTGTTTATGAAATATGTATTTTGAGTATTTTATTATTACCAAAAATACATTTTAAATTTGGAGTGGACTAGTAGCAGTAGGTCAATTTTTAAGTTGACATGTATATATGTAGCTGTATCATCATCCACACATAATAGTTTTGACTATATAGTTATAGTCCCGCCCGACCCGGTTCAATTTAAGAATTGGGCTTAATAAAGCTTTCTGGATCGGCCCGACCCATCTTCATCACTCTGTTCAAAGGTTCTCGTTTGTTATACATTTTACCAATCCTCCGACGTGGAACAGTGACAACTGACGAGCCACATGGGATCGCCGGCTCAAGCTCCAAGTCGGATCCCTGAACTCAGGCACGACCCGGTCACTAACCGCTGGGTCATATTCTCACCCGCCCGAGCCAAACGACCCTCAGATTTCAAGTCCAAAACCCCTCAATCAGCCAACCCGAGTAGCGAATCGTGCCCCTTCTGCGGTGGTCGTGAGCACGACTGCGCGCCTGAGATCTTCCGCGTACCGCCCGACTCCGCAAACCCGAACTGGAAGATCCGCGTGATCGAGAACCTATACCCTGCTCTCAGCAGGAACGTGGCGGTTCCAGATGGTGAGATTGGTTGTCCGGGTAGGGTCTTGGGTGGGTTTGGTTATCATGATGTGGTGATTGAGACTCCGATTCACTCGGTACAGTTATGCGACATGGAAGGGAAGGAGATTGGTGAGGTTTTGCTCGCTTATAAGCTGCGGATAGATCAGATTATGAGATGCGAATTCATCAAATACGTGCAGGTTTCGTTTCCATTGCATTTGTTCCTTTTTTTTTACGAATTTCGTTGATAGATTGCGTTATTACTTCTGTTTATTACGATTGAGACATAGTTTTGTTGTTAGAGTTCATTTTTACAGTTCCATTAGTTGGGCGTTTCTGTTTGTGAATCTGGAGTGCTAGAAATTGATCGAATGTCAATCGAAATTCTGGGTTTTGTCTTATTTCTGTTTTTGTTGCTTATGTTAATTGATACATTTTATTGTAATTTGCTACTTAAATTTGTTGTCTACTAATTTTCATATCTCCAAGATTCATATTTGAGCTCTTGATAAAGGTTTGTTCCGAGGTTTTCTTGGAATAGAAACTTTACTCATGGTTGTACTAGGTAGCCTTTTCCATATTTTTAGGATGAAAACAAACAGAGAATCTCCTTTTGTTTAGGGTTATTGCTATTACCTTAACTGTACATGAGAATAGTGTGACCTTCAAAACTAATGAACATTGAAGTCTATCACCTCACAAATTTCATTGTTCCTTTTGTGTTTCATATTTTAGCATTATTTTCAGACCTATGGAAGATACGCCTCTTCTTCCCCAGTGTTGTTTAGTGTGCAACTTTAGGATTTGCCATTGTGTGTGCAAGCAGGTCGCAGCCTTTAGGTAGTTCATACATGTGTGCTTCTTGCTTTGGATTTTAAATTCAGTTGAACTTATTTTACTTGGTTTATGTAGAACTTAATTTAGATGTTGACAAATTGCATCTTGTTGTATTTTTAGGTGTTCAAGAACCATGGTGCTTCTGCAGGGGCATCATTTAGCCATTCCCACAGCCAGATACTGGCTCTCCCCATTATTCCTCCATCTGTTTCCCTACGACTTGAGGGGTCAAGGGAATATTTTGATAAGACAGGGAAATGCAATCTCTGCGAAGCTCTAGGGGAAGAGCTTGTAATTGATAAAACAGCCCATTTTATCTCAATTGTTCCTTTTGCAGCTACCTATCCTTTTGAAATATGGATTGTTCCTCTTGACCACTGCCCTCATTTTCATGAACTTGATCACCAGAGGGTAATCTTCGAGCGCTTGGTTCAATATTCTCCAAGATGCATATTTCGTTTCTTTATGCCACAAGTTCTCAAGGACATATATGCCTCCTACTTTCTCTAGATGTTATGACTGAACTGCATCATCAAGAGACAATTGTGTAAAAGGGTGACCAATTAATTGTGTCATGTGAATAACAACTGATAGTATAGTACCTTTTATGTTATTTTAAATGCAGCGAGAAGTATTGTATAACTTTATAACCCAAGGTTGTGTTACTTATCTTTGGGCTTGGGGTTGATCATTGTGATGACCAATTTCCCCAAAATTGTTAATATTTAGCACAGAATTTTTGCTAGACTAGTGTGTCCTTTTCCTTCAATACTGTTTCACATGAAAAGGTTTTATTGTTTTTATATCCTAATTAAAGACTGACATCCTGATTAATGCGCAATTCTGCAGGCGGTTGATCTTGGGGGACTATTAAAGCTCATGCTGAACAAAATATCAATACAATTGAATTATCCCCCATTCAATTTCATGATCCAGACTTCTCCTCTCCAGATTAAAGATTCCCAGTTACCATATGCTCATTGGTATTTACAAATAGTACCTCAGTTATCTGGGCTGGGAGGCTTTGAAATTGGATCTGGTTGTTATATTAATCCTGTTTTTCCCGAGGATGCAGTAAAAGTACTAAGGGAGGTTAATCTTCCTGTTGAGCAATGAACTAATTAGTTATAGATTTGTTGAGAAGAGAAAGCATAGGCGTTTGCTGTGGCCTAATATTATTGGTCCACTTGAAGCTGGACTATTGATGGAAAGGTGGAGCATATACATCAAAACCTGCGTCTGCAAGACACCATGTGGCTGGTACAGAAGTACTTTATCTCTGGGAAGTACATCATCATGTTTATCCACAATTATGCAAGACAGTCAGAAAGTGAAGGGCATAAGGCCTTCCAACAACAGCAGTCTGGCAGATATGGCATCCAATGTTTTTCTCTGTTTCTTTTTTCTTATGCATTTTGAAAGCATAATTCCTACTGTCATGGAAACGAAACTTCACGAAGAAGACTTGATATGATTAATTATGAACACGTGGATTAAAAGATCAAGAATGAATAATTCGTCCATTTTCATCACCCACTTCATCCTTGTACTCTCTGAAACCCTCTACAAAGCTCTGGGGAATTGATTGGATGATGGTAACGGGGAGAATGTACTAAATGAGCACCATTGAAAAGCTTGGGAAGGTAAGTGAATTGAAGTTGAACGGGTTTGAAGTGATTAAGCTATATTTATAATTTGAGTGTGTTTCAGCTCAGTTGACACAATACAGATATCTAGATTTAACGTCTAGAAATTTTATTTCGACGTTGGAATTTATGTTCACTGCTTATTGGAGCCTCATGTGTGGAAGTCTTGCATGAGGTTTAAACACAGTGATATAGCAAAATGGAGCTGATTTATCAAACCTTCTGATCACGAGATGATCATAGGAGGGAGGACTACCAAAAATCTTTTCCTCTAACATGTTAAATTGTTTATCTTGATCATCTAAAAACATCTTTGCTGATATTAAGAGATTAGTCATTTGAGTTTTTTTTTTTAAGTATTTGAGTTAATTTTATATGGTTAAAAGTCTTCCATTACTATGGGGTAGGGAAAAGGAAAAACATTAGCTAAAGTGAGTATGATAAGAAAACCATAACTCAGTTTTAGGTCTTGTTTAACAAACAACATATTGCATTAGCTGTTAGTTGATTGTTATTAGCAGTTAATTATATCAGCTGATTGTTATCTATGGTTGATTATATCAGTTGATTTGATCAATAGATAACATCAGCGATTGATTAAAGATGTTTAAAGATGTTTGATAAAATTAGCTTTTTATGTATAAAATGACTTATGAAAATATGACTTTAAAAAACATATAAAAACATGAATATTATATATGTATTTTGTTGAATATTCTTATAAGAATATAGATTTTAGATATTTAATTTTACAAAAATTAAGTTTATAACTTTAATAAAAAACATAGAACATGTAGTAGTTGTTGTTGTTGTTGTAGTAGTAGTAATAATAATAATAATAATAAATGGTAATGATGATGA
>JANKOD010000002.1:8845568-8860839 GCA_026284645.1 Erythroxylum acuminatum | reverse complement strand
TTCCTACATGAGACAACTTTGGTAATCTCAAGTCTAAGGATCAATTATACAACCATCATAATGAGATAATCCACAGATACACAAGTAATGTTCCATTCGGGATTCTCATAATTGGGTCTGTTCAGTGAACTTATTCTCTAATAAGCACCTACATATTTGTTTAAGTATCTCCATACTTTAATCTATGAGATCGATTACTTTCTTCATAAGAAAGAAACAAATATATGCTAGTCTAACCATTTCATCAATACCCCATCTTGATGAAACTATGACCAGGAATATTTTAGGAATAATACAAAATTGCAATTTGAATCTCATAATTATAATCACATTATAATTCTAATTGCATAACAACTATTCCAAATATTTTATCTTTATGATTAATAATTAAATAATTAACAATACACAAAGATAAAGAATGCCTTTTATTGAATAAAACAAAATTTATACAATTAAATATACAACCAAAAATTGGTTGTAAGGGCATAAACCAACAATCTTCCACTTGCACTAAAGCCAATTGCCAATTTATCGAATACCATAGCCATTCATATGTCTATCATGTCTCTTTTGAGATAAAAGCTTAGTGAGAGGATCTGCTAAATTCTCTTCAGTTGTTGAATCTGCGATGGTTGGTTGTTTGGAACTCTTCCAACTAACCACTCTGCCACAAAGAGTAAAATTATACCCTGACTGTGATCTACTATCATCTTGATCAGACTGAAAACTAGCATCTAAATAACCCTGAACTCTCAGCTCAGTTCCTCTATAGACCAGAAAAAAATCTCCAGTTCTTCTCAAGTACTTTAAGATATTTTCACAGTTGTCCAATGACCCTCACCGGGATTAGCTTGATATCTGCTTGTTATGATCAAAGCATAAGCAACAGCTGGTCTTGTACATAGCATTACATACATGATCGATCCAATAGCCGAAGCATATGGAACACCATTCATTCTATCTCTTTCCTCTTATGTCTTAGGACACATGCTCTTGGAAAGAGAAATCCCAGGCGATGTAGGTAAAAATCCTCTATTGGAATTTTCCATGCTAAACCGTTTTGACACTTTGTCTATGTACGAAGATTGGGACAAACCAAGTAACCTTATTGATCTATCTCTATAGATCTTTATACCTAGTATATAGGTTGCTTCTCCCATATCCTTCATGGAAAAATTCTTAGATAACCATATCTTAACATACTGGAGCATTGAAATATCATTTCCAATTAGCAATATATCATCCACATAAAGCAATAGGAAAATGACTACACTCCCACTTACTTTCTTGTAAACACAAGGTTCATCCACATTTTTGATAAAATCAAACTCTACATCAAACTAAATGAGCAAGAACCGATCAAGAACCATGTTTCATCTTCTTCTTGTTTCTTAACCTTTGATATCTTCTCCATAACAACCACTTTCTTCTACGATTTCGAGAACCTTCCGACTCTTCCATTATTATTCGATAAATCCCTCAATGCTCGTCTCGTGAAAGTTCACTTTCTCTTCGTTTCTCGCCAATCCTCGCCATTCCTCTTTTACCAAAAAATGATTGGCGACTGGCGATCTGGTGGAGATGTGAGAGCCAGGAGATGGAGAGCCAAGGAAAGGAAAGAAGATTCTAGAAAAGCCTAAATGAAAAATGAGATCGAAAGAGTAGAGAGTAAAGTGAGGGCACAATCTTCATTAGGCAAAATTTTAATCAGTTGAATACCCCAAATACTCTTGTAGGGGAACTTTTAGAAAATCGCCAAACAAGTTTAATAGCTTTTTAATATGGTTAAACAGTTAACTTGTGTCTATCATCTAAAAAACAGTTGATAAGCTGTTTATGAAACGAGCCGTTAGTTTTCTGACACGAGACCTAAAATGATCAAGATATGGGTAGTGTCCTAAAGTTGGTGAGTGTGCTTTTAAACTGTTCCTAGGAACACCCAAGCTTTAATTGAGTTAAGGCCCAAATCTAATTAAATCCTAAATCAAATTAAAATTGATGCTGAAAAAGTTCTTAGGCTCTAAACAATGGCAAGGACAAATTGTCACCATCTGTAAGATTATCATAAATTAGTGATTGTTTTTGCCATGTGTGGTGTTCTCAGCTTGTCCTGGATTTGGCTTTGCTTGGCTTAATTAATGACAATTTCCCACTGATTAGAAGTAATAATGGCAATGAGCTAAAAACATAAAAGAGTTGCGAAAGAGGAGAGAAAGAAGTGGCAAGTTACACAAATAAGAGACGATTTACTACCCCGGAAGGTGTTATTTAGACTTTAGAGCCTAAACAACATATGCTTTTCTTAACTAATAAACCGTACTACTGTTTTCATCGAGTTTTGTCTTAATTAATAAATCATAACATTTTTATTAAAATTTAACTTTAATATTAATATTAGAGCATTTAATTTTAATTTTGATACTTTCAAATATTTAAAAACTACTGAAGCTAATAACAAAGTTGAAACCTAGAACGCAACTGTGAATCCAACTTTTTGCCTTGCGATGAAGCTAATCCCTTCGCTGAACCCCAGAACGAGTTCATCGAAAATCTGTAAACACTGTACGTTGAGTTTCGAATTTTGGGATTTATATAATAAAGACAGACGGATGAAAGTTGTGCGTTTCAAAGAAACTTAGTCCTGGAGTTGAAGGAGAGAGTTAAAAGAAAGGTTCTTCAGTGTTAAAGAATCCATGGAGTGGAAGTGAAAGACTGCGTTCGAGTTCAGACATCATTTTAAAGGAAGAGTCCAGATTCAAAGAGAGAAAATAGTAAACAAGATAGATGGTGCGTGTGCTTCACAAGGATTGGCTTTACGGCTCTGTTATTTATGTGGGGTTAACAACTTGTAGGGGCGAGAGAGAGAGAGAGACAGAGAGAGGGCAGAGAGACCCCTGTAGATCTTTATAATTTGGGAATTAATTTTTTAATTGAAATAAGTTAAGATTAGATATTTCAGTTAATTAAAATATAAAATAATTAAACTAATTTTAAATGTTAAAAATAAGTCACTTAAATTTTACTACGCTAAGTATATAAGTGGCAGTATGTTCACTAGTTAATTTTTAAAATAATTTTAAAAATCACATTAATAATGACATAATATTTAGTCAATAAAAGTTTCATCTTAGTTAATTTTTCACATATTTAAATTTTAATTTTAAAAAATGTTATGATTAAAATTGAATTCTCTGAAATATTAAGATTTAAATTATACTTTAATTAAAAACTAAGACTAAAATTTTAGCTGGTTTAACTTGTTCAACCGTAAAAACCTTGAATCAGTTAATTTTTTAGTTTGATTTTTAATTTTTCTCGATCGATTTTTTTAAATTAATAAGTTCTTATAAACTAAAACAAATTAATTAATTTTCATTTAACAATCTCTTTTTAAAATTAAATTTCAATTTCTTGATTGGTAAGGATAATTTCTTCTAATCACATTTCAAATTCTTTAATTTTATTCAATATAAATATTTTGTCTTACTAGTTTAACTTCCGATTTTTAAAACATTGATTAAAACGATCAAAATCAGAATGTCGTTTGTACTGCATTTTGTTGTATTGTGCAAGTGAACATAATTCTTGTCTTTAGGACCAAGGTTTTTAAAACCGAGAGATTGAGATTAAAAAGAATATATAAGTAGAGTATAACTTTTAACAAAGTAAAGAAGATGAGTTTGAGTTTAATTCTGTCCCAACCCTAGGTAAGGGCAAGAAGGACATCTAATTGGGGCCAACCATCATAAAGCACCATTCCAAGACTTTTATATGCATACTCATTCTTGATGAATGCACAATATCGATGAAGGCCATCTTTCATTATAATTTTATACTCATAAAGACCTTAATTAATGGTTGTGTTAGCCTATTGTTTCTTCAGCTTCCAAATATAACGTTAACTTTTTTTTATGTTGATATATTTATAAATTTCTTTAAAGCATTTGGTTTTATTTCTTACCCTTTAACTTTTTTATTTACACCAGCATATGAATATAAGATACTTCAATTCAAAAATTGACAGTAAAAACTTTTCGTAGTTCAAACTTTCGAGTGATAATTTAAAAATAAAATTTCTGATTTTTTCTATGTATTTTTCAGCTTACTAAATACTTGAATATCATCATCATCACCTCTTAGTTCAAAATCTCACAATGAAGCAGGGTTTGAAAAAGTTCGATAGTACGCAGCCTTACTCTTACATAGTAAAGAGGTTGTTTCCAATGAATCCACATACAAATGAGATAATATAAGAATGATGCATGATATATATAAACAATTCATTAAAAACATAAAATAAAAAAAAATACAAGTAATGGGGAATACCTCAAGGAGGTCAGATCTGCGAGAACCTAATAAGCTACAAAGTCCAATTCCTTCTTGTCTCTCAATAAATAAGCGGACCTTCCTCAAAGACCCTGCCGACATGACACCTGACTGTGCCCCTGCGCCTGTCGTGCAATATGCACATCGTGACATAGCAATTAATTTGTCTCATCTGACAACATTTGCTCATACGTACAATGTGTGATAATGTTTACGTGGACATGATAAACATCTTATTAATTAAGTTTATAATGAATAAATTATCATATTCTTGACACAAAATATGGTTTCCATAATTACCGTAAATGCATTATTTAAGAGAGGATATGATCCTCTTATCATAATATATATGAAATTGTTTTGAAGAGGATTTGATTCGCTTGTGTATAACTAGCAAGGGAATATTCCTACTCTTGGGTTGTTTATTTTAACTTTTTATATTTTCTAATAAATAGGTATTTATATTTTCTCTTTTTATTTGGTAGTATATTCATGTTATTATTAAATTTATGTAAATTATAACTTAAATTAAATTATGAATTACAATTTATATATATTATAAGTGTTTTGAATGATATTTTCTTAAGATAAACTATCATCTCAATTAATGATGATAATAACGTTGAGAGTACAAATGATTTCAGGTAAATAACTTAGTATAATTGGTCACATACATACAAAACTCCACTAACAACTAGAAAGAAACTATCAATTAACAACAATTAAAGATCTAATTAAAGAAGAATCCAACAGAATGAGAGTGAAAGAGTGATAAATAAGTTGAAAAATCCATATACGAGATAAACACCCATTCAAAGAAGCAAGATAACAATTCAGAAAAGGGTTTACATAACAATTAGGTTTGGGTAAAAATTTAGAGTTGTTCAATTAGTTTTTAATTATTTTTAATAAATTTAACAATGTGCAATATTTATTTTTACATAAATGCTTACTTGTTAAAAAGTTCTATTTATATAACAAATTCCGACAATAATATTAATTATAAGATTAATGTTAGACTAAGGGAATGCATGGTTAATGAGTTTCTGAAGGTATTAATGAGTAAAAAATGGAAAACGTTTGGTTGGTTATGCATTATCATTATATGATTTTTTTTTATATCCCACTTTTGAGGATTACTTGATACTCCCCACACATGAAAGGAATAATTTTCATTCCTTAGTAACATGTCACGCCTGTGACACTTCCTTTTCTTTCTTTCTTTTTAACAAACCAACCACTATCAATAATAATAGTAATCATTTATTTCTTTTTAACAACCATCATAATTATAATGATTATATTTATTCTCATTCTTCACTATATTCATTCTCATTCCTAATACCATTCTCCGTATAAACCAACTGCCCCTTAGTTTTATAATAAATTAAAAGTTCAAACATTTTATTAATGCTTTTATTAATTCAAACTAGTATTATTCATTATTTTAAATATAATTTACTCTATTTTCTTCGAAGTATGTTAATTTCTTGTATTTTTAGAAATTAATATTTTTATATCATAAAAGTTTGCTCTTTATTTTTTCATTTTTAATATAGGATATTAAATCTTACTCTTTATTTTTTTCCTTTGTTACATATACAATATCATTGATATATCTTCGTAATATATTATCGAGCTAATGGTGCTATGTTGTGCTTGCATACCTCTTCCAATTCTATACAGATGATTTTGCTCTTTTTATAGTCCAACTGTGTTATAATTGGTTTTATATTATATTGCTTAAAAAGCATTTGTTTGGAAGTGGAAAAAGGGAGGAAAAACAAAGAAAACAAGTAGAACAATTAATATAATCCCAAAAAGGAGTAATTAATAAATTTATTAAAAGAATAGGCTCTTCTAGTGAGAATCTTGAGGAATTATATAAAGGTAATTTTGAACAACATAAAGAAATTTTAAGGGATGATATTCATATTCATGAGGATATTAGTAATTTGAGTGGGCACAATCATGTACCAAATACATCCAGTTTAAAAAAATTAAGAGCAGATGAGTAACTTATCACATTGGATATTTATGATCCTAGAAATTGAGATAATCTTGATAATAAAGTAAATAACATTTTAGTTGAAAAAGTGCCGAAAAGAGAATTAAATCTTGTGTTTCCTTTAAACAATACCTCTTGACATTTTTCATATTCATATTATTCTAAAAAATTGAGTAATAGAGAGATTAGTGATAGAAAATAGTTGATTTACTCTAAACATGTAGATGAAGTATATTATTTTTGTTATAAGTTGTTCAAATTTAATAGCAAACAAAGTGCATTAGCAAGTGATAGATTTTGAGAATGGAAGCATCTTAGTAACAGATTCAAAGAACATGAGAATAGTGTTAAGCATATGACTAATATGAGAACTTGGAATGAACTAAGAGTAAGATTGAGCAAAAATCAAACAATCGGTAAAGATTTACAATAAGAAATTGCAAAGGAGAAAGAACATTGGATACAAGTTTTGATAAGAATAGTTTCTATTGTGAAATGTCCTGCTAAATATAATTTGGCTTTTCGAATATCCAATGAGAAACTTTACCAAGATAGTAACGGTAATTTTTTGGGATTGATTAAGATGATTGTTGAATTTGATGTGATAATGCAAGATCATGTTAGACACATTTAAAATCATTATTATCTTGGTCACAAAATTCAAAAAGAGTTTTTTTTTGTTGGCCCATAATGTTAGAAGTTTATCATAAGGATCATTAAAGAGGCAAAATACTTTTTTTATTATTATTGATCATACCTCATGTTTGAGTCATCAAGAACAAATGAGTTTGTTAGAACGATGTATAAATGTGTCAAATAAAAAATAAAAATAGAGGAGCACTTTTTAGAGTTCTTAAGGTAGATGACAGATCTGGACTCAGACTTTTCAATGAATTATTGAATGCATTTAAGTCTCTTGATCTTAATGTGCATAATGTAAGGGTTCAAGGTTATGACAATGACCCTAATATAAAGAGAAACCACCAAAGGATTCAAAAACGATTACTTGAAATAAATTAGAGACATTATATATGTCAAGTGCTTGTCATAATCTTAATCTTACTCTTAGTGATATGACACATTTTTGTGTTAAAGTTGTTTAATTTTTTTGGAGCTGTGGAACACATATATGCATTATTTTCAAGTTCTCCTAAAGTTGGAAGGTTTTATTTGATAATGTTTTGGGTTTAACTATGAATTCATTGTCTAACACTTGTTGGGAGAGTTGAATAAAAAGTGTTAAAGATATTAGATTTCAAGCTCCTCAAATAAGATTGGCTATGATAGAATTATCTAGATCTTGTGATGATGCCAAGTTAAAGAGTGAAAGGGGAAGTTTGGTTGATGTACTTGGTAGTTTTGAGTTTTTACTTGGAATGATTATTTAGTATGATATTTGATTCGCTATTAACATGGTGAGTAAAATTTGCAGTTTAAATCTATGTGTATCGATGCTACCATAGAGTAATTAGAAATTGTGATGGTAAATTTTAAGAAATATCGAGATGAAGGATTTGCCTCTAGTATGAAAATTGCCAGAAGTCTTACACATGAGATAAACATAGAACCTACATTTTTAATTAGACGTTATATTATTATGTAAAGACAATTTGATGAAAATGAGCACAATAGAGAAATACAATCAGCTGAAGATTTTTTCAGAGTTAATTACTTTCTAGTTGTTGTGGATATGACAATTGCTTTATTGAAGAATAAATTTGAACAATTAATTACATTTGAAATTTTTAAATTTTTATTTAATTCAAAGAATTTGAGGTTGTTGGATGATAATAAACTAAGAGAATGTTTCATTAATTTTATAACGACCTTTTCTTATAATAATATGCTAGATGTAGATTTAGATGATATTTTTTCATAATTAAAAGTATTGCAAATGATTTTGTCAAATGAGTTAATGTCATTAATTGTAATTTTAGAATTTGATAAAGCTGTAGTTTGTTATCCAAATGTTCTAATTGCTTATCAAATTATATTGATTATACCTATGACTGTAGCATCAGTTAAGAGAAAATTTTCAAATTTAAAATTATTAAAATCCTATTTGAAGTTATCAATATCACGAAAAAGGTTTAATGATTTAGCTATCGAAAAAAATATGTTGAACAATATTGATTTTGATACTATTATTAATGATTTTGCATTTATAAATATACGAAAAAATTGTTTTTTATAAATCACGATTATCTGTGTGCTTGTTAGTTTAATTATCATGGCGTTTGTAATATGATATTACTGTTTGATTACTGTATTTTGTTGTTATTGTTACTATTTCTTATTGATTTTATTACTGCTGACATTTGCAATATGTTATTAACTGATGTTAATGATCATTTAATATTTTGTTGAGTATGTAAACTTATAAATTGAGTTATGTATGGATATTAAATTTTAATAATAAAAATATGTTTTTAAATTTTAAATATTTATATATTGCCAATTTATTAGGGTCCTTCTTTTTACTTTGTCTAGCGCCTATATATATATATATATATATATATATATACTCAATTTTGAGTTTAAGGAGTTTGAATTCGAATGTAATTTAAATTTTAAAATTTGAATAATTCGAGTTAAATTTTTTTATTTTAAACCAAATCAAATAAGTAAGTCTTTAGGTTACATAATAAAAAATAAAAAAACAAAATTTGCCCCTGTCCATTATCTGGATTTACTTGAGAATTTGAAGTCGGCATCGGCGCCGCATGTTAGTTGTGAACTAGGAGTTGAAGAATGTATGGATGGAGAAAATCTTGTCTTATACATGATAACGATGAAGTCTGATCAGCCCCTCAGTCTCCGAAATTATTTCAATCTTCCCAAACCCTGGGATGAGAAATTAGATCTAGATCTGTGGTTCTACTTAAAAGTTAAAACGACATGTAGTTTCGGTCTTTAAACCCTAGCAATTTCTATCCTCTTCCTCCTCTTTTTGTTTATCTTAACCCCTCGCAAACTCTCCCCCTAATCCATATTTGCCTTGGCTGCTCCCCCGAATCTTTAAGAGTTTCTTTCTCATCATGGCAGCTGTTTCTTCTCCCTCCAAGAGTATCCTTACCAACTCCCCTCTTATGGGTAACTTATGTTCTTCCATATTTTTATTTTTTTTTCATTTTCTCCGAGTCTTTTATATGTTACTGTGACCTGCGGATTGATTGAGATTTGTGGTCTGGAAATGCGTTTTTATTTTTCATTTTTATGAATATGGGTTCTGCTGAGGTTTATGCAGGTTGCGTAAGGTTAGTGATGTAGACCGAATCCTACTTGTTCTTTCCAAATTTAACAACTCTTTGTCATATAAATAAGTTAGTGCAAGAATATCAGGAATCCAAATGTCTTGTGTTTCGATTTGTATTATTATAGCCGTATGGACAAGATTTGTTGAATGTTTTATGAATTGTCTTTTGGTTTATAATTTCTAATTCTTGCCAAATAAATATGTTTCTGTGATTTGAGAGAAACGAGTGTTGACCATGCTAAAGATCAAGCTTATGTGGACTTCTCTACTTTTTTTTGTATAGCAATGATTTTCGTTTACTATTTGCTGTTTTATGTTGCTGAGGTAGCTTGTTAGCTTATTCAATACAATGAGCAAAGTATTGTAACTTGAATTGTCAAATCATTTGAGTTTAATCTGTCCCCTTTTTTTTGTTGTACCCTTAACCCTTGCTGTTACAGAAACTACAGATTTACTGGAGAACTTGTCTTTAGAGTCTCAGCCTAATGCTGCTGAAAATGAACCTGTGAAAAAGGTAAACAGGATTCTTGACTGGTTCCTTTACATGTTTCTCTATTTGCAATTGTTGATGCGCAGTAGATTATTTGGTCATGGGTTTCTACTAATTGATTCGAGCTTTAGCATATTCCATTCACATCTCCTCATGTCTGACGTAAATTTGTAGTATCTGCTTGTGGAAACTTGTTTAATTCATTACTTATTGCAATAAGTTGCATACGAAGTACATGCTTAGCAAGTATTTTTGGGTTTACTGAACATTCATAATCTTTATGGTAGACAGTCATATGGTTTCCTGAAGTTCTAGTAATATATCATGTCATTGCTTTGCCTTGAGTGAGTGAAGTGAACATTCTGTACTTTTAGCTATCAAGCATCACTAATCTACTTGTTATCTTCTCTCTTCACCATAAAAAGAAAGATCCTATTGATTTTTTTAAAATTTTTTAAGTATAAAAAGTTTTCCACCGAGGATTTTATCTGGTGTTTGTTTGGGTGCATTCTGTCACTATTTTGTTTATTCATAAGGTACTTCTCACCTCTTTGTTTTCTTTTTCCTCGTGATGAATCTTCATCCACTTTGCAATTAATTACCTTTTGATTCATTAACAGGCCATCTATGCCAATACTGGAAATCTTGTGAAGGATTTCAATCACCAATCCCGTGGGTAAATGCATCTGGTTCTGGATTCTCCTCACCGCTGGTATGAATGAGAAATTTTATTGTGATTTATGAGTCTACACCCCTTTTCAGTTATATGAGATTCGTTGTTGTAATTATATAGACTTATTCTTCTGGGTATGTCATCATATCTGGTATTTTAATTGGCATCTATTTTGGTGGAATAGCATTTATTCGCCTATCTTCTGAAAGAAACTCCATAGTTCTTGGTACTTTCTTGCTCAAAGATTTACATTTTTTATTTTAATATACTCACAGAATTCATACCCCACAAGACCGTCTGGCTTTGGTCAAGCTTCAGATTTTATGAACTATATGTACCAGAACAACAGAATGTATGGTCAGTACGGAAACAGAGCTGGATCTTTTGGTTATAACTCCTGGACAAGTGGACAGGGTTGGGTGGTGGTTGATAATAAGTACAGACCAAGGTGCCATAGCTATGGTAATGAGAATGTTGATGGTTTAAGTGAGCTCAATCGAGGGCCTCGGGCTAAGGGTTCTAAGAACCAAAAGGAATTCGGACCTGTTACAGAAGCAGTTGTTGGTCCGAATGTTTTGCATGCTGATGCTAATAAAGGGGAAAATCTGTCTCAGACCCTGGACAAGGAACAGTACAACAGGGAAGATTTTCTTGAGGAGTACTTGGATGCAAAATTTTTTGTGATCAAGTCATACAGTGAGGATGATGTGCACAAAAGCATCAAATATAATGTTTGGTCCAGCACCCCAAATGGGAATAAGAAATTGGATGCAGCTTACCGTGAAGCAATGGATAAATCCGGTGACTGTCCTGTATTTTTATTATTTTCTGTGAGTATCAATAATTTACTATACCTAATACTTTAGATTTGCAAATTGATGCATTTTTAGTTTTGATGAGTTTAATGTATTTGATATTAGGTAAACACTAGTGGACAATTTGTTGGGTTGGCAGAGATGGTAGACCCTGTTGATTATGGCAAGACTGTGGATTATTGGCAACAAGAGAAGTGGATTGGTTGCTTCCCTGTAAAGTGGCATATTATCAAGGATGTTCCTAATAATTTTTTGAGGCACATTACTCTGGAAAATAACGACAACAAACCTGTTACTAATAGTAGGGATACGCAGGAGGTAATATATTATTTTCTCTCCATTGTGTTAGGCTGCTTTCTGTTGCTTTCTGCGTGTATGATAGTGAGTGGCTGCTCTAAGTCATGATTTTTTTACTAAATTTTAAATTTTGTTTGATGTGGTAGGTTGCCTTTGAGAAGGGAATTCAAATACTCAAAATATTCAAGTCTCATAAAAGCAAGACATCAATTTTGGATGATTTTGATTTTTATGCAGCTCGGGAGAGGATAATGCAGGAGAGAAGAGCTAAGCAGAAGATTCAAAAACAGGCAAGAAATGATAAAGTCCAGATTATATGAAAAAAAATTTGAGACCAGCTAAAACTTCTTTTCTTCTCAAGAATTTATTCTTAAATGTTGACACCAGCCCAAAGTTGGTCAATGTTAAAGGAATGTTAAAGGAATGCCAGAGAATTGTTATATTCAGATTTCATTGTGCTTCTGACTAATATTGATTTTTTCTTAAAAAAGGTTTCGGATGCCAAGCCTGCCTGTGGAGTGACTAATGATATTCACAAAACTGGAACAATGATAACAGAAAATACTAGAAAGTCTGCTGGTTTACCTTTGGTGAAAGAATCAGTTGGTTTGGCGAAAGAAAATTTAGAGGTGAAGCTGGTACAAGAAAATGGATCTAATGCAGCATCTGAAAATTCTGTGTGTGATTCCAAATTGGTTGTGTCACCTGAAAACAATGTTTTCTCTAACGTGGTAGCAAGTGCATGCTGATTCTGGGCCATCTACCATATCGTTGGTTGCAGAAATTTTAGGATAGCGATGTTGGGAGTTATAACATCTGTAAAATTTGCTCAACATATAGAAATAGATCACACTTACTGCCGTTTGAAATTTCCGGCCGCCAAGGAAATTGCACCAGTTTTCCTCGCATTCTCCTCGAGAAAGCGATCTTGAAGGCCTTTCTGTTTAACTACTTTTTTGCCCTCTAAAGTGTTTCGTCTCTGTTTTACTTGGTGGTGTTAGGCATTTTATCCGATGCTATTTCTTGTTTAGATAATTGTCACGCTGTCAGACATCTCACTTTGAACAGCAAGACCACTCCGTAATTTGTCACCAAAAATGAGTATTTTACTTGGAGCTTTCTTGTAAGGTGTGGAGTTTTTTTGTCATTCCTTCTTAGGTTGCTGAAAGGAGCATCTGAAGCTTGTAGTTCCCTGCAAAATGAACTTATAATGGCATTTTAGTTTCCTTGTATCCAGCCCTTGTTTCCCTGTGGATTCTGCTAATTTTTCTTAAATCTGTGTTCTTAGTAACGCCGAGTGTGGGCGATAGACTATCCGAATAATATTTTATCATGGAGTTGTAATTCCATTATGACAACTCAGTACGGCCGAACATAGATAGATGTTCCATTGACAAAGCCTGCCCTGAAATGTGTGATTCTGCCCTTCACCTCATTTGTGTCGTTTCTAGTCCAGGGGAATTATAAGTCATAAACTGGGAATGTGATCTTCCGTGCCAGCAACCCTGCCCTACTTTGTGCCACTCCATCCTAACCATCCATTTATCTGGGCGCCACTCCATCCTCAAATTTTCTGTGCCAGCAACCTGTAAATGGATGGTTAGGATAGAGTGGCACAGAGTAGGGCCAGGTTGCTGACACAGAGGATTTGAGGGGCATAAATTACCTGTCAAGGATGGATGGCCAATTCCGGCTGTTAAAGCGCTGACTTTCTTTCTATTGGCAATCTTATAGCTGAGTTTGTCGTCGTTGCACCGACTCGATACAATGCTTAAAAAGGAAAATGGTTGGATCAGAGTACATGATAAAGTCTCAAAGAAGATATCTTGAGCTCAGAACTTTTGGCCTCAAACTCAAGTTCTTTGTCATTTTAATTAATGGTTTAAAGTACACCGCAGAAAAATATGCATTCGAATTAAAAGGATTTGTTCGTATGTACCTTACATCTAATTAGTTGATTATAGGTTAGTGATATAATTCTTTAAAATTATTTTGTCTTATACATATTTAAATTTAGATGTATACGATAAATTTTAAGGGATAAATATATATTATAAATAAAATTATAATTATTATATCATATTGTTTCCTAAATTGTTCCTCCTCAATATTTTATTGATATTAGACATTAATAAAATGTAAAAGAATTGGAATATATTATGTTTATTTCTTATAAAAAAAAGTCACTCTAATGAGGTAACTCGACGAGAGAATTCTATTTAAACAATACCTTTAGGTTTATAAAAATTATAATAGTGATAACTATACAAATGATCATTTTACTTAAAGATCTAAAATATATCTCATATAAACACCACATTTCTTGAGTAGGGTTCGACAATGGATTATTATCAATGGCTGGAAAACTTCCTTTTCCGATTTCAGTATGAAACGAATGAAACAACCAGTGCATCAAACGTATTCTTTGTTTTTTCAGAGACTATAACTGAATCATCATGTTCCTTGAACTCTGCTTGACAAGAGAATTTTATTTAAAACATTAAACATAAAAATTATAATTGTGATAACTATAAACATGATTATTTTACTTGAGATCTTGAAAATATCTTGTTACGTAATTTTTATACAATAATTTTACAGCTGTCAATGCAAGAGAGTACTATAAAACAATTCCAGTAACCGTTTAGGAAGATATGAAGAAAAGTATGAATTAGCTACTATTTTCTCTCTTCTTCTCTCATGATTTTCTCTGCGTTCTCTCCTCGTGATTTCTTCTTTCTTGTTCTCTCCTCTGCTCTCCTGCAATAATGACCAAAATGTTGGAATCGAGTCTGAAATTTTTGATGGAGGCAACCCCTTTCAAAACAACAGGTAGAATGCCGATAGCAACAGCTCCAAGAGCAAATCCACTGAAGAGGAGGATACACATACTTCAAAAGTGATATGGAAAGTGCCACTCCACTTGCCACTGAATAGGGACTTGGCCACTTGTTCTTGTAATTGGTAACTCCATACACTCTAACATTTGCCTCTAACCCTGCTTGATTCAGTGCCTTAACTGTGTATAATAATTGCACAAAACTTAATATAGAAAAAAAAGAAGAGAAAAGGGACAATATATAATATATGTGCCTTAACTGTGTATGCTTTTTTTTTCTTGGGTAGGCATTATTGTGTCGAAATTCTGGTCACCTATCTTGATATATATGTGCAGAGAAAAAAAAAAGGCATACAAGTTATGACCTAGAAAAAAGCCTTACTCAAAAAGAAAAAGCATACAAGTTGTAACCTAGAAAAAAGCCTTACTAAAAAAAAAGCATACAAGTTATGACCTAGAAAAAAGCCTTACTTTGCGGGAATGTATAAGCACATAAAATGTGTCCATTTAATTGAGAATTTAGGGAGACAATTATAAGTGCATGCCATTGGAGAAGAAAGGGGGGCT
>JANKOD010000002.1:8797984-8809309 GCA_026284645.1 Erythroxylum acuminatum | reverse complement strand
CGTGAACGAAACGAGTCCATTTCGGATCTCGTGGGCCACAAGCGAGCAGCCGGGAGAAGGCTTAGGTCGTCAACGTGCACGTGACTCGAAACGGTTTCTCTCTCGCCCAAGCAAACACATAATCCATTCATATTCAAAATGCCATGGTTTCATTTGATGGCATACCATTATATCAAAATGTCAAGCATACTCAATGCATAACATGGCATATTCATGATTTCATTTATTTCATCAATTGATAAACATTATATTAACACAAGAATCATTCCAAGCAAATCATTTCACATAGCACATACAATCATTTTGCCCTTTTTCGCACATAAACTATAAAGGATCTACCCATCTTACAACTTGCAATTTCCAAAGTCAATGGCTTCCTTCTTCTTGTCCTTGATTAGGCTCTTGAGTGCCTAAAACACAAGCAAATTTCCATCAATTGCAAATTAATGGAAAATCCCCAAATTCCCTTAATCATCAAAACCCTAAAACCTTAAGCAAACTTCAATTCATCCTACCCATAAATCAAATGGGTTAGAAACTCTAACCTTAACCTAGAAATCAAAAAGAAAATAAGATTCTATCATCTTCTTCTTTCTTCCTAAGCTTCTTTCTCTCTCTAGAAATCTTCATTTTCAACACAACCACACCTTGAATCTCCAACAAGACAAGAAGAACTGAAGAAGACTTACCTTAGAAGCTTAGATTTTCCCTTTGATCCACGAAATTTCTCCCCTTTCCTCTTGGATTTTCGGTTTCTCTTCTTCTTCTCCTCTTCTCCCACGTCTTCTCTCTCTCTTCTCTCACTCTCCACGACAATGCTCCTCTCCCTCTCAAATTTTGTCTTTTATTATTACTCTTGAACTTCCCATAATGCCCTTCACTTAAGGTCCTTTGCCAACTATGCCCTTGGTTGGTTTCTAACTCCTTCCATTCACTTACACTAACTTAGTTCAATTCTAACTAACCCTAACACTTCCTTCTATTTCCAATTCATTCAAATTTATAATCCTTCCTCTAATTCTAATTAAAGACAATTCCTAACATAAAAGGAAAATTAGACCAAATAAATAACATAAACAATCAATTAAGCAATTAAGCAATTTAGAAAGAAAACAAGGCCTAACACAAGTCAAGTAAAGAAATTTGGGATTTTTTAAAGGAGGAATATGTGGGGAACAAAAGAATCAAAGGAATGCAAGTGCTCAACTTGATCAGAGAATTTGAGATACAAAAATTGAAGGAGTCATAAACGATCAAGGATTACTCCAACAAGCTCGTTGCCATTGCCAATAATGCAAGATTTCTTGGTTTTAATTTTGATGATTCTAAAATAGTATAAAAAATTATAGTAACCATCCCAAAGAGATTTGAGGCTAAAATTTCATCACTCGAAAACTCAAAGAATTTGGCAAAAATCAGTTTGGCAGAATTGCTAAGTGCATTACAGGCACAAGAACAAAGGAGACTCATTAGGCAAGAAGAAATCGTGGAAGGTGCTTTTCTAGTAAAGTCATACAAAAAAAGAGGATTAATAACAACAGTGCTCAAAGTTTTCCACCATGTTCGTATTGTAAGAAAACAAATTATCTAGAATACAAGTGCTAGTAGAGGCCATATGTAAGATGCAACAAGTGTGGACAATTAAGACATGTTGAAAGGATATGTAAAGCGCAACAACATGTGGAGAAGTCAAGCAAGCTGTAAACAATTAACTTGAGGAGCATGAATTATTTGCAGCATCATACCTAGCCAATTACAATTCCAATCAAAGTTGGCTTATTGATAGTGGTTGCATAAATCACTTGACCTTTGATAAAAGGATGTTCAGAGAAATTCATACAAGTTTTATCTCCAAGTCCAAATTGGAAATGGAGACTACATTGAAGCAAAAGGAAAAGGGGACTATAGCAATTAAAGGGCATTCAGGTTTGAAGTTAATTTTTGATGTCTTATATGTTCCTACAATAAATAAAAATCTGTTGAGTGTTTGTTAGTTGCTCAATAAAGACTTTAAGGTATTGTTTGAAAACGATTGCTTCATGATTAAAGATGCAATGGAAAGAGAAGTGTTCAATATCAAAATGCAAAATAAAAGATTTGCATTGGATTTTACGAAAGAGAACCACGCTGGTGATGCTGAGGAAGATATAATTAACACGAAGAGCTCTATATATGATGAAAACAAAATGAGTTCTTCAAGTTCAAGATCATCTATAAAAAAAGCCAACAAGGTGGATCACTCCTTCATTGTGGAAGACAAAGGAAGATTTGACTGCTTGAAATTGACAAATGGGAAAGTTCATAAGAAGCCTAATAGTGAAATTGTGGGAGCGCAAACGAAAAAGAAAAAGAAAAAAAGATGCTTGGAGTTTACTATATCAAAGTCAATGAGGAGTGTTGAACATGTGACTTTGAAACAGTCAAAGTTGTTATCATAATATTTTCTTTAAGTGCAGATTTTATGCTAATTTAGTTTAGATGTTATCAGATTTTTGACTTTTGGTTAGACAAAGACTTAATAAATTGACAAGCTTCTACTAAATAAAAATACAAAGTTTTCTCCATACATATCTTCTTCCTAAAAAAAACCATCCAATATATTTTCTTTTTAGCATGAAACGACATCTCTGCCACCTACTAATAGTGCACATAAAAATGACATATTGCTTGTTTTTGCTTCTCTGGCTGAAGATCAAAAGATTCTTGAAGCTAGAAGTTGCACTCAAAGTTCATTTTCATCTATTTATTTACAAAAAATTGTATTTGCAATTTCGCAAAGGGTCTATGTTACTATAGTAGGGCCCTAGTTACATGCTCCATGTAAAATGTAACTATGGATGAACACATCATATTAGCATTTTCTAAAGTTAGGCGGGGTTGTTAAAAGATGAAGAATTTTACATAAAGCTGGAGCTCATATAAATGAAGCAAAAATGAAGGTAGGCGAATTACATCACCCTCCTAACCATTGATTAAAGGGCATATATTTTACTGATTACAAATTGCTCAATGTAATGAGAGTGATTCGTACCTTTATTTTCTTAAACGACTTCTATTGATTGTTAAAATTCATATGTTTTTGCTTTCGATTGATTGTTAAAATTCATATTTTTTTGCTTACTTCCTTTCCATAGATTGTTCGATGAACTCTGATAAAAAACATTGATTCTTGTTGTAAAGCCCATTCATTAAATATAAACTTACCAATAACCCAACCCATATTTTACTAAACACCTATAAAAATTGCAACAACTGGAAATATGATGGCAACCAACGAACCCACCATATTTTTCATTATTTCTCTTCATTTCTAGCTGGTGAGTGTGTCAAAATTCACCACTTTGTTCTACATGTAACCCTTTCCTCATAAGCTTTCTCATTTTGTTTGTTTTGCACCAAATTTAGGGAAAGTTGTGGTGGTTAACAACATCAAAAGTTTTCACATTTAGGTAAAATTCCAACAACCATTTTTATATCTTTTTGTGTGATTTTGATCATCTAGTTTGTAGTTAGATTATATGTTGTGGTTGTTTAGGATAATTTTTGGAAGTTGCATGAAGGGAGAAAAGTGGAGAAAATGGGGCTGAAAAATGATGATAGAAGAAAAGAGAGAAGAAGAGGGGAGGGTGAAGATGATGACATTGTTTTGAAAATTTACGCTGCATGTAGGGGTAGAATGGAAAGTGCGGAAAGTTAAGGGTAAATATGGAATTTTGTTGTAAGAAGGGTGTTTTTGGTATTAATTGAAATGGAGGAGGGTTAAATGGTCTTTTAATTAGTTAAGAGTATTTTAGTAATTTGGGAGGTTAGATTAGTAAAGATATTATTTTTATAATTAAGAATAAATTGGAAGAGAGAATAATGTTGAATTATTAGCGGGATTGGGTAAGAAATTTTTGGTCAATTAGTCTAATAAAAGTTTGTAAATTCTATGTCCGAAAGTCTAATTAAGGAAAAATTGAGATTATCAATTAGTTGAGTCTGAAATTAAGATAAGGATAACCTTAGACTTTACTTTTAAAATTAAGTATCGTTTTGTTATTAATAAATTTTATTTTGAATTAGTCATTAATTTAATTAATGACTAGTAATTACATACATGAATTATAGTCACTTTAGTTATCAACTAATTAATGTAGTATAAAATGTTTCATTGTTATATTTTGTGACATTTTATTAGATATATTGCTTGTTAAATTGATGGAAAATATGCTAATTAAGTAGAGACTGATGGACAATAAATTGTGAATAATTGGTGAAAACTGAGAATCAATGGCTTGCCTAAGATAGGTTATATTCGATAGTCTTAGGTGGGTAGGTTAAGTTTATATGAGTGAGTGGTGGCTAGGTATCTGTTTGTTGAGCAGATCCTGGGGCATCTTGAGTCTCAAGGATGCCCTAACTAGGTACCGGAGTAATACCGAGATATCCTAAGTCTCGGGAATATCATGTATCGATGGCTAGGTATTAGAGTAGTATCGAGGTGAAGATTGAGAAATTGAGATACCCTGTGCAGAGATTTATACATTTAATTACGTTTCAACTGATGAGAGATTATCATGAAATGAGTCGGTAAACCATTGGATGTATGCCTACTAAGTTAAGTTGGGTTCAGGAAATTCAGTTAAATATTGGAATAAAATATAAATGATAGTTGAAATTAATATTTGTGTTAATCATAATTTAGCAAACGTTTTTAGAGCTTTGTTAACTATTTAGAGTAGATTGATGACTGTTGTGTATATACGTATTATATGTATGATTTAATCGGTTGACTAAGTATTATAATTAATTATGGAGTTATTTGATTTTAAGGGTAAGGTCGGTTATTCTCACTGAATTGGCGACTCACCCCATGCCGTTATTTTTTTAGAAGATCTAGTGATTACCGATAACTTCAGTGTACATGATTGACAGAGTGGAGAATGGTTGGGACCAACAGTTTAATTGTGTAAAGTTTTTGACTGTATATATTTTTGAATGTGATAACTCCGATAGTTATGTTATGTAGAAAACTTTTGTATATGATAAACAATCATCTTTTTTTGGTAATAATAAGGAATTGGATAATTAATTATATGTTTTCAGAACTATTCGGTAAATGACGGTTTAAGAGTTTTGTGAGTGTAACACTTGTGATATATCCTCAATAAATTTTGCTCACAAATCCGTTCTATGCCAGGTTAACGCATACAGATCAATAACCTGATGCTACAAAATTTGGAACTTCTTTACAGGGGCTTGTCATTGGACTTCTAGTTCCACGAGCTAGATGCAATTTCATGTTATTCTGCTTTTTGCTAGCGAGTATAAAGGAAGTCAATTTATGAGTTAGTAATTCATATGTTTGTGTCCAGTGTTAATGGTTACTTCATCTTTACTCTGTCGACACTTTTGCTATCCAGGTGACAAGAAGCCATAACATTAGTAAATGCAAAGTGACAAGATGTATAGGTATGTGTATGTTTAGTTTTGAAGCTTCCGCCAAAATAAGGCCGATTTCTGTTTCGGGATTCGTCTGAATTAGATATAGGAAAAAAAAAAAAAGGAAAGGCAAAAGATATTGACGTAATAGATGATGTCAACCGAAGTTGATGCTAAGAATAAATACTCGGCTCTCTAGTAAACTGCCCAGCAGATAAAGCCGAAAAGTATCTGTGACAACAACTATGGCCACAAACACCACGGGCAACCCACCAAGTCACATGCCTCTTCCATTGAAAGACCGGGTGGCCATAGTCACTGGCTCCTCTCGTGGCATCGGCAAAGCCATAGTTATCCACTTGGCCTCTCTTGGTGCTAAAGTAGTGGTCAATTACATATCAAACAAAGGCCAGGCTGATCTTGTGGCCAACGAGATCAACTCTACATACCCTTCCCACGGAAACGGTAGCACCCCACGAGCCATTGTGGTGCAGGCCGATGTATCAGAACCTGCTCATATTAAGCTACTTTTTGATGAGGCTGAGAGAGTTTTCGGAACACAGGTTCACGTGCTCGTCAATTCTGCTGCCATAGCCGATGCCAAGAAGCCATCCATAGTCAATACTTCTCTGGAGGATTTTGATCGTATTTTCAGGCAGATGCATAGAAAACCCTTTACTAGTTTGCCATGTTTGTTACTTTTGCTAATACTTAAACTATGTGCTTCTGCCATTTCAGTGTGAACTGCAGAGGAACGTTCTTATGCTGCAAAGAGGCGGTGAATCGTATAAAACGAGGGGGTGGAGGAAGAATCATACTGCTATCTTCCTCACTGGTAAGTTCACTAAAGCCCAACACGGCAACATACACGGCGACCAAAGCAGCTGTGGAGGCGTTGACAAAGATTCTAGCAAAGGAGCTGAAGGGGACGAACATCACAGCAAACTGCGTGGCTCCGGGACCTACTGCTACAGAAATGTTCTTGACTGGTAGGAGAGAAGAGGATATTAAAGCATTGATTGAACAGTGCCCGTTTGGGAGGCTTGGTGAGCCCAAGGATGTGGCTCCTCTTGTTGGGTTTTTGGCTACAGACGCGGGTGAGTGGATTAACGGGCAGGCTATTAATGTTAATGGAGGCCAGGCTTGATGGATTTTTGTTCTTATTGGGATATTCATATTCTATCTCCGTTTGATTGAGGAATAAATGGTACCAAAAAAAAAATCTAAAGGATTATGTATCTTGTATTTGTTAAGATTATAATTACCATTATTTAACAATAATTAAAGCAACTCAAGTAATATAATTGACAAGGAAACTTTTTGGATGAAATGGGTCAACCAGTACTAAACGAAAGAGACTTCATTTTGGCAAATGAAAATAGTGAAGAAACAGTCCTGGAGTCTTGTTGGAACGTTGAGGAAATGAGATTTGATCTTTCCTTACATCAATCATCAAACTGGGAATTCTCCTTGGTTCTGGGTTGATAACATGACACAACAAAGATTAAGAATTCAGTGATGCAAAGGGACTTATTTTTTAGCAGCTTAAACGGTATTTGACTATTTGACCATATCTAATTGCTGATAATTATGTTTAGTAATCCTATGATTGGATTAGCGGATTAAATCCAATCTACTATTTTTGAAAACATTCTTATAATGTGCATTTTGCTCCAACGGTTGAGAAATTAAGGGACAAAAAAATGATTGCGCCCAAAAATTATTACAAATTACAAGAGATGAGAGGAAAAAGAAAGAGATGAGACAGATAAAAATAAAATATGAATTCAGTCAAAAAAAATACTATGGTTTATTAAAAAATTAAGCCAATTTAAAATTTTTTCTTTAATAAAATTTTGTGTTTCATATCGGTATCATTATTTTTAAAAATTATTCCATTTTTAACTAAATAAAATAATTATCATTGAATTTAGTATTGTACAATATAAAAATAACTACCAAATTATTTTATGCTGACCAAAATTTTCTATAATGTTAGATTCAAAGATTGGGTTGAGAGGAAAGTTTCAAGTTACATTTATTGTATTTATTAACACTTGGATTAAATTTTGTAATTAAATTTTTAAATATAAAAATGTTTCTACAAATAGTTAATATGTCAAAAAAATTATTGTAATGTTAATTTTAATAGATAAAATTATTTAAAATCTTTTTTAAGTTTTAGTTATATGATAACGCTAATTTATTAAGGGACTATGTTTTCATATGATTAAAAATAAATTTTATGTTCATTAATTATTACATTTTTTTTAGTTTAGGATCTAACATTAATTTAAATAAATATTTTTTATTTTAAACATATGCAAATATGTTTTAATTTATTTAATTTTGACTGATTGAGTGAAGTAAATCGAAACATAATCATAAATTTTAATGAAAAAATTCAAAAAAATACGAAGACATAATACTTATTTTTTTATAATTTTTTTAATTCATACCTTCATAAGTTATTTTATATATAAACAGTTAATACTAAATATTTAACTTTATTAAATATCTTTAAATAAATAATTAATGTTATCAATCGGTCAAATTAATTAATATTAATCTGTTATTAATTAATTGCTTCAGTAGGATAAAAAAATAAAAAGTGTAATTCAACCCACCCAATAGCTTATCAAGTCGTGAGTGAGTCACAGGCAGCCCACTCTATGGTCGGGCTGGTCGGGTCAGGTGCAACCCTAGCCCAGCCCTTCCCTTTTTATTGCCATTTTTTTTTTTTATACAAAGTAGATATGGTTTCTAAAAATGTTTTCGGGAAGGGAAAAAAAAAAGGAAAAGAAAAAGAAATAATAACTGAGTGTGTGTGCGTGAACCTCCTTATTTAGAACCTTTCTTACCAGCTTTCTTCCTCGTATAAAATAACCTCGTATTCAAATCTAAAGTTCCACTCTCTCCCCTCTTCCCCTCCAAAATTGCCCTCAGGCAAGCCCTAATTTCAAATCCCAATCCCTAGAATTTGCGGACTTTCTTGTATATGGCAGAACAATCAAGCTCGGAGGGTAGCCAACCTGTTGATCTTTCCAAGCATCCTTCTGGTATCGTTCCCACTCTTCAGTAAGTCTCTCTTCTCCGAGATTTCGTTTCGATTCTTCGCTTTCCTTTCATTTCCTGGTTGGTTCTTGTCTCTCTCTTCTTTGGCTCGTTTATTTCAATTCTGGAATTTAGGGTTTGTTTCATCTTAATTGGGCGACATAATTTAGCCTCTTGATTTTGTGGATTATGAGCTTAGAAAATTATACTGTCTTATATCGTTCATGTGTCGCCTGGAAAAATGAAATTTCAGTTCAATTTTGTTTTATCGGAAATTTGTGTACCTTTAGGTTTAGTAACGCACGACATTTCATACAACCATCTGCTTAACCTCCTTCTCTAAGAAAGTTATTTGTTTTTCCCAAAATTTTGCATTTCACGACCCAATTGTATCATGTGTTTCTCTTTTCTGTTCTTCCATAGAAATGCTATAAGGAAATTCGGATAACCTTTGTGAGTTTGCAGATTACGATCCTTAATTGGTTTCTGAGCTGTATTCTTCTAGGAACATTGTATCAACTGTAAACTTGGATTGCAAGCTCGATCTTAAGCAAATAGCATTGCAAGCCCGTAATGCAGAATACAATCCTAAGGTATGTAAAAGTTTACCCATACACAGTCACTTCTTTTCCATGTTCACGTCATATCTTAGCATGCTTTTGATGTGAGTGCAGCGTTTTGCTGCTGTCATTATGAGGATAAGGGAGCCAAAAACTACAGCTTTGATTTTTGCCTCAGGCAAGATGGTAAGTCCTTGTGATGTTTATTGCAGTTCCTGGGAAAGAGTGCTGGTTGAATGTGATTTGGATTTATTTTTAATAAATTTATGTTTATTTACTTGATGTTTACCTGAAAGAGTTTGTTTCGTTGTTGTTTTAGGTGTGCACTGGTGCCAAGAGTGAACAGCAGTCAAAGCTGGCAGCAAGAAAGGTAAATACCTACTTTTGGATGTTTTGCTTTCTCTTGTTCATGGATATGTATCTATCTGACATGGGATTATTTTGCTCTAGTATGCACGAATAATTCAAAAGCTAGGTTTTCCTGCCAAATTCAAGGTTTCAAATCTCTCCTTCAACTCCCCTACCAAAAAAAAGGAAAAGAAGAAGATAAATGCCCAGTTAGGTTTATCTTTTTGTTTATATATTTTCTTTTTAACAAACAGGACTTCAAGATTCAGAACATAGTGGGCTCCTGTGATGTTAAGTTTCCTATAAGACTTGAAGGTCTTGCTTACTCCCACGGTGCCTTTTCCAGTGTAAGTACTGGCCATTAACTCAAGTTAGTCTCAGTATGACCGTAAGTATCAACCCATTAATCACATCTTTATTATTTGTGGATTCTATTCTTGCAGTATGAGCCTGAACTGTTTCCAGGTCTGATATATCGCATGAAACAGCCAAAGATTGTACTCCTTATATTTGTTTCTGGAAAAATAGTTATCACTGGAGCCAAGGTGAGTTATTATTTATGTTTCTAGTGCATAGTGGTTGTCGATTGAACTAGTTGACTAACTTTTCTTGTTTGACATCTTAGGTAAGAGATGAAACATACACAGCGTTTGAAAACATATTCCCTGTTCTTTCAGAGTTCAGGAAGGTTCAACAGTGGTACGTTTTTCTTTATCATAGAAAAAAAACACCCTTTGCTTTTCTTTTCCCTGTTATCTTGCTAATGTGATTATTTCCATCTGTAAAATTGATGTGCATAAATCTTGCTTTTGGTATTTGATATATTTGGTGGTTGGTTGCAGATATGCCATCAAAATGGTGGTAAAGCTGTTGCGGGTCTTCACGTAGTAGGTGGAGTCGATGTGAATATTGATGACATGCTGGCATTTTATTGCGGGTCTCTGATCCTGTGTTCTTGTATCGTGGGGAAAATTGTGAGATCTCTTTATCCTTTCACCTCGGGTATTTAATGGAAATGGAATAATTTTTATTCAGTGTATGACTAGTCATGTTCTGTAAGTTGTGGGGGAAGCCGATGACACTTACGAACATGGTTCACAAGGCATGCACTTGTTTAAAAGTGGCGGAGACTTCTTCTGGACTAGTATTTCCATGTTAAGGATCTTACTTCAATTTTGGCCAGTAATATTTATTGTATTGTTTTAAATATGGATTTTTTAAAGTTATAAACAGACATCCACCTAGCAAGCTTGAGTAGATTTGCTCCTTTTCCGAGACTAGTGGGGGGGCAATATAGGCAAGTTAATTATGTACTGAAGGTGTACTTATTTGTAAAGGATGTTGAACAAATTCTTTAAATAACGAAAAGAACAACTTTCATTTTGTTGATGATCTTCGCCTCTCAGGGTGTATTCCTTCACTGTTGCAATGTTTCTTCCATGGTCAATTGTTATAGTTACTTGCCGATTGCAATTACCAGACGACCGCGAGTGCTTATGTGAAGATCAACAGGACTAAAGAAGTAGCATTAAAGGGGTGTGGAGGAGGTGACCGAGAAGCAAGAAAGAAATTACCAACAGTATCCTTGAAGGGAGTCTCACAAATATGTATACGAAACACAATATTTAACAAAAAGAGAATAAAACAAATAGAAGAAACCATACGCAAGGGAAAACATATGTAACTGAGGATAGGCAGAAAGAGAAGCCAACGGTACTTTCCTTGATAATAATGTTAATAATGATATTAATAACAACGATGAAGATTATAGATTATATACGATGGCAAGTTTGTAAAATTGAAAACTTCCGACCGAACACGGAAAAGAGATATTCGGAAGTCCAAGAAAAAGAAGCGATAACATGTGGCGACGATTTTTCAGCGAGCCATTTTTTCCCTTGATATTTTCCTTCTTTTGCGTCCGTAAAAGACACTCTCT
>JANKOD010000002.1:8762888-8772893 GCA_026284645.1 Erythroxylum acuminatum | reverse complement strand
GGCTCAAAGTACTACATCCTAAAATCATGTACCCAATATTCCAGTGCCATTGGACAGTCATTTTCAGTACCGAAAACTAATCAGTTCGTCGCTTGGCGATTTTTTCGTTCTGAAAATTTTTCCCGAAATTTTCCAGAAAAATTCCTAAAATTTTCCAAAAATGTAAAACTCACAAAAACCCACGCCAATTAAATTTTCAAGCACAAAATCATATTTTTCACAATAAACACATTTATGGACAAATATGCTGGAAAATGTCATGAATGCATGTACAGTCATATGCATATGCAAAAATTACGATTTATGTGTTTATAGAGGCCATATCACGCATGAACATGCCGAGATAAAAGTACACACTCTTAACCCATCCCAAATGACCAAATGACCCTTCTCATGGGTGATGGGATGTTACACGTTGTCATCTCTGTGGCAATCGAAGGCCACCGTGAATCATGCCACCACACCTCGTCGCCGCTCGTCCCTGCCGTCGTCGTCGCATCTGCTTCAAATACTGTATAGTTGTCTCTCGATGAAACCCACCTCTTCGTCGTCCTATCAATGTATAGTTTGATTACGTTAATTTGGTTCTTCATTAGATTGAAGATTGTGTGTATATGGCACAATTAGCAATTATTAATTTCACGTATGGTGGCATTTTAAGCAATTAACCTTTCTAGTAGATAAATTTATTTGGGATGTGATAAGAAATAATCCACCGTCTTCACTTCTACACATACTACATGTGTTTTTCTTCATTATGAACTCTCACATGCATTCTGAGGACTCAACCTACATTCACTAATAACAAAGAAGATTTCTGGCAACTGGTTTGAGAAAAAAATAGTGAGTAGAATGTGTATAGAGAAGATTTATGGTGTAAAGATTGCAGAACTTAAAAGGAATCCTATATACCCAATGTCCTAACCTTCAGACTCTTTTGAATCATTATCCATTTCTTGTATTCATCTCCGAAATTGTTAAATCTTCTTCAATTTAATGACCCAATGAGGTTTTAAATACTTGTTTCTCCCATCTTTTGTTCATATTGACAAGTACAACCCTGAAAACATTTCTTTCCATAAACTTCCATTGATCCATCTTTTTATTTAATCCAACGAGTAATTAGCCATTTATTCTGAACATATATGTCGTTTACTAATTCCCATACAAAACATAGCTAGAGTTATGCTAAAGCATAAATGCAATCAATTTTGTTAGTCATATAAATGTGAAAATCATTATAAATTTTTTATCTTAGTTATAAGTGGCAAAATTGTTTCTACCTTAACTTATTAGCAGTTGTACTACTTTAAGCCTTAAAAATATTTTTTTTGGTAAAAAAGCCTTAAATATATTGATTTTAGGTCTTATGAAAAATTTCTAAACTTTTGGATTGAGAGTTCTATTCCACTTAAGTTCGAATATATTAATCTCTAACTGTAATTGTATATCTCATTGAAATGAAAAATAATTGAGTTAATTTTTATATTCATTTTGTTTATTATAAAATTTTATCCTTAACTAATGAATTTTTAAATTGAATTTTAGTTGTTAAAAGTTAAAACAAAAAAATTTACATTAATTATTTTACTTTGACCACCCACCTTTATTTAAGCAACTTAGGTATCTAGTTGGGCCTCATCTCTAGTCATACCTATGTCCTTTTGATTCATACCTTATATCCTGCCCTAATTGCAAAGTTCCTAAATTAAATGGGTTAGATTGCAATTAAGAAGGAGATGAGGAGCAAAAGTGAAAGAAACGAAAAAAATAGCACACTTGAATTGATAAAAGAGAGTAGAGGACTCATAACATTAGAAAAAGAAAAAGTTGGTATTTGGAACAACCCATAGGAAATACAAATTGGCGCTTCGGTCAATTATATGATATTGCATTGTGTTTAAAATTCATTTCTTTACATTTTTTTATAAATTTTTATTTCAAAGGAAGAATAATTCATATATGATTTTTTGTAAACATTAATTTATTAACTCTTTTTTATATATTGATATATTGATTGTTGTTAATTTTTATTGAGTTAATGTGAAAATCGAACAATCAATAATTTATATATTTTAGGTAAAATTAATGCAAGAATTTTCCAATCAATAATTTTATTCCTTGATCTTTTAAACAAATATTTATATGAAAGTATGGACAGAGATAATCTCTCTAAAAAAGAACAACAATAACACAAGACTCATTATGAATTTTGTTGCACGCGAGATTTAAGGAAGTTTAGTAATACATAGCATTACCTCTAACTATTAGAGAGGCTGTTTTCAAATAATCTCTATCGAAAGAGCTTACAGAAAAAGTTAATTAAAGAAGATGTATGATGTCTATAAAAAGAAAAGAGATATTAAAAAAGAAGTTCTTAAATTGATGTTCACGATGTCTTTGTTTTATCTTGCATACTTTTGAATATGAAGCAGATTTTTATGCCGGCTATAGTTCTTTTCAAATAATGGCGCATTCTCACCAGTTAGCTAATACGATTTTTTTTTGCAGGCCCTATTTTGCGTTGAAGAGTGTCGCTCATCCTTCTTCTTTGTAGTTTGTAGTTGTCCGTCTATCAAAGTAAGTCGTCCAACTAATATCTACCGTATGTGTTGCTTTAATAATATATTAATTAGATGCATTTGAGGTTTGTATGAATACAAAGGAGGTCTTGATTTTGTGTTGATGTTTAGAATATTTTTATAATCATTAATGAGTTTTTATGTTCTTCTTTAGTAGTATAACTATTTATGTTTGGGTTATGTTTGAATCATTGATGAGTAGATGTATGATTACATAAGCATTTATTGTATGTGGAATGAGTTTGAGATCTTATGGATGATTTGAGGCGTACCCCTAGGATGATATATAGGCTGGAAACTCGTGATATAACTCCCATGAGTCTTATCGGTAAAAAATTCCACGAGCTTAGGAGTCACAACGAGAACTTGTTTTCTTGATTTACAGGTGTAAACAATGCCACATACCATAATTTTGAAATTAATTATAGGTGATTAATTCAATTGATTAATACTTCAACTTCGATGTGATTAATGCAAACTTAGTATTAACACAAGAAATTCATATGTTTTATAGACAAGACAGTTGTTTGCATAAAAAATTCCTAAGACGGTATATAGGCTGGAAACCCGTGATGTAGCTCCCGTGAGGCTTATCGATGAAAAATTTAACGAGCTTAGGAGTCACAGTAAGAACTTGCTTTCTTGATTCGCAGGTGTAAACAATGCCACGTATCATAATATTGAAATCAATTGTAGGTGATTAATTCAAACATAAACACTTCAACTTCAATGTGATTAATGCAAACTTAGTATTAACACAAGAAATTCATACGTTTGATAGACAAGACAATTCTTTGCATAATAAACCCCTAAGATGGTATATATGCTATAAATCCGTGATGCAACTCCCGTAAGGCTTATTAGTAAAAAATTTCACGAGCCTAGGAGTCACAGTAAGAACTTGCTTTCTTGATTCATAGGTGTAAACAATGCCACATACCATAGTATTGAAATCAGTTGTAGGTGATTAATTCGATTGATTAATACTTAGGGGATGTTGTGTAAAGTTTAGATATTCTGTAAACTTGGAGAACATTAAGGATACTAACTATGAAATCCCTCTTTTAAATTAACAGTTTTGCATAAATGAGAAATGTTGATAGATCTTGAATGTATAAACGATTAAAATCTGATGGTTTCATTAATCCTGAGTTTGTTGAGGGAGTTGAAGCCTTTATTCATTATGCATATTCTCAACCTGTATATATGGATGACCTAAAGATCATATGTCTATGTAAAAAGTGCAAACACATTCGTTTCCTTCCTATTGATGAAGTGAATGGGCATTTGCTGAGAAAATGGTTTGTCCCAAATTATTTTGAGTGGATACGACATAGAGAACCATTGATTTGTAGCACCTCAAGGGGTAATGAAGTACACTTGTCAGTGAATGTAGATGAGTTTGAGGGGGGGATTGAATTTAGAACAAATAATGTGGATGCAAATGAAAATCCTTATATGCAAATAGTTTATGATGCAGCCGGTTATACCTTTCAAGAAAATATAGAAAATCTTGAAGAAGAACTAAACCCACATGTAAAATAATTTTTTGACTTACTATACTCAACTGACCAAGAATTATGACCAAATTATAAGACAATAACTCAATTGGCTTCAATTACTCGAATATTGAACATAAAGTCTGAAGGACATATTTCTGATCATAGTTTTGATAAAATTCTTAAATCGTATAATGAATCATTGCCTCCTGATCATACAATGCTTGAAAGTTTTTATAATAAGAAGAAACTTATTATGGGTCTTGGTTTACTTGTTGAAAAGATTGATTGTTGCAAATTGGGATGTATATTGTATTGGGAAGATGATGTAGAATTACAAGAGTGCAAATTTTGTGGTTAATTTAGGTTCAAGCCTAGAAAGCGTTCTATGAAACAGAAATTAGTACCCTAGAAGTGGATGTATTATTTCCTGCTAACTTCGAGACTTCAAAGACTATATGCTTCTGATGTTAATGCATCTCATATGAGATGGCACAATGAAAATGAACAGGAAGATAGAATAATGAGTCATCCATCAGATGCACTGACATAGAAACATTTCAATAACACCCATTATGAATTTGCAGCTGAAAGTTGAAATGTTAAGTTGGGATTGTCAACAAATAGATTCCAAACTTTTGGTCAATCTGACCAACAATATTCATCATAACCAATCATAATTACTCCTTATAATTTGACTCCATGGATGTGTATGAATGAGCCATACATGTTATTGATAGTGATTGTGCCGTGGCCTACAAATCCAAAGCATAAAATTGATGTACTCTTTCAACCATTGATATATGAATTGCAACATCTTTGGGAATATAGTGTTGAGACTTATGATGTGTCTCTGAAACAAAATTTTGTGTTGAGAGTAGCTTTGATGTGGATCATTAGTGATTTTTCGGTATACACTATGTTGTCTGGATGGAGGACAATAGAAAAATTGGCTTGTCCTTATTTGTGACAATGATTTTGATGCATTTTATCTTCCAAACGGGGGTAAAACATGTTGATTTGACAACCACAGAAATTTTTTTCCTTCATATCATCCATTTAGACGCAATAAACAAAAGTTCATTAAGAATAGGATGGTACAAACACCTCCTCCCCCTCACAAACCTGGTGAAGAGATATTGCAGGAGATTGATGAATTAGGGTTGCTGAAAGTTATAGAATTTGAAGCTGATGAAGTTAATACAAGCATTAGTAAAAACTTTGGTTGGATAAAACAAAACATCATTTGGTATTTGTCATATTGAAAAACTAATTTGATACATCATAATCTAGATGTGATGCATATTGAAAGAATATTTTCAATACCATAATGAACATTGAAGGGAGGAAAACACAATGTAAAATCACGAGCTGATTTGAAACTTTTTTGCAGAAGAAATGAGTTACATAAAGATCTTCGCACCAGTAAATATCCAAAAGTATGTTACACTTTTGACAAAAAAAGGAAATTTTGTGTAAATGGTTGAAAAGTATAAAGTTTCCCGATGCTTATGTTTCAAACTTGGCAAGATGTGTGGCCATGAGAAAGTGCAAATTATTTGGGATGAAAAGTCATGATTGTCATATGTTTATGCAAAGGCTAATTTCAATTGCATTTCAGGAGTTACTACCGAATAAGGTTTAGGAAGTTATAATAGAATTAAGTTTGTTTTTCAAAAGCTTAACATCATCTGAAATCAAATTGGCTTAAATGGAAAAACTAGAAAGGGATATTCCAGTAATTTTTTGCAAATTAGAAGGAATTTTTCCTCCAAGCTTCTTTGACAGTATGGAGCATCTACCTGTGCATTTAGCACATGAGGCTAAACTTGCCGGTTCAGTTCAATATCGATGGATGTATATGTTTGAGAGGTAATTCAATAAAAATTATTGTAATTGAAGTAATAACATGTTGTAATAACTAAATTGTAATAACCATATTCGCTAATGTAAGTATTTGCATCACTTGAAGAAAAATGTCAAAAACAAGGCTAGAGTTGAAGATTTGATATGTAATGCTTATTTAGTAGAAGAAGCTAGTACATTTTGTTCACATTATTTTGAGCAACATGTTCACACAAGAGAAAAAAGGTTCCCATAATGACGATGGGGGAGGAACGAGTGATGTTGATGGTAAATATCCATTTTCACTAATCCTGGACAAACATATGGACATTCAACAAGAAGAATGTTAATAGAAGAAGAAATTGAGGCTACTCATGGTTACATTTTATTGAACTGTCAAGAGGTTCAACCTTTTGTGCAGTAAGTTGAATTTGATTATTTGGGTTATGAAATTTAGTGTTATTCACAACTGAAATACATAATAATGTTTTTAGATTATGCAAGGAATGGTTACGCGATCTAATTCCTTACAAAATACAGGATGATATCAATAAAGAAGTTGGAAGACACTTTCTTCGATGGTTCTAGAAATATGTAAGTTTTTACTTTCAATTATTGAAATGATTGAATTATAAGATTAAAGTGTTTGAATAACATTATACTGTTTAATATGATAATTTATTTTGTTTAGGCCTTAGAAAATCCAATAGAGAACAAGTTCGTATGTAATCTTGCGAAGGCACCTTTGCGAACTGTTAAATCGTATCCGATGTATTTTGTTAATGGATACAAATATCATACAGAATATCATGGTCATAACATGACAACAGTAAATAGTGGAGGTTGCATACAGGGATAATTGATGGATTACTATGGTAAAATTATTGAGATACTTGAAATTGAGTACATTGCATTGCCAATAAAGCGAAGTGTGATATTTAAGTATTAATGGTTTGATCCAACTCCATATGTTGGTATAAAAGTGCATAGTCAATACAATCTAATTGAAATCAACAAGCGGAGAAGATTTAGACAATTTGAACCTTTCTTGTTGGCAATGCAAGCGATCCAGGTGTATTATGTCCCTTTTCTTAGCTTACAACGAGATAAGTCAGATTAGTTAGTTGTTTGCAAAGTTAAACCTATAGGTGTTTTTGAATCACATGAAAAAGGAGAACATAAAATTGAAAGTGAAGCGCTTTAGGAAGATGTTTATGAAATAAATGCATCTATTACATATGACGAGAATGAACCTTTGAATGATTCAAATAATGAATGTGTTGAAATTTCATCTGGAGAGGATGAGGAGAGCGAGAGATCCAAATAGGAGCCTGGGTTTGATTCTAATTTTTTTAAAAAAGAAGAAGATGATGATTTTGATTTACAATTAAGTGCTAATTAAGTGTTGATAGTGATTAATTTATGTTTGTAATATAATATTATATTCAACAAATCAATTATTTTATTTTCAATATATTAGGTGAAATATTGAATTGAAATTGTTATATTTATGGAATATTCAATCAAATATGAATTTCAGGTTGAAATATGCCACCAAAGAAAAAACAAGATAAGATGCGACCAAGTTCAGACCACATTTTGAAGCCAGTTATTATCCAGGTGAAGTATCACATTCTGTAGCTGGAGTCGAATAAGATGCTGGACCTCCAGTTACTACACTTGCAGATGAGGCATCACCTTCCATACCTACTACTACACCATCTACCACCCTTATATCGATAGAGCTATCAGTGGTAAACGATGCAGATGAAGGAGGCAGCCTCTAACCTGGAGCTGAGGAAGTTGATGGAAGAACTTACATTACAATTGTCAACAATCTGTCAGTGAAAATACATGAAACATCATATGTTTATAATTAAGTTATAGGTTTAAATTTTAAAAATGGTATAAAAATAATTATTTTTTCATTAGGTTGATTCCGTCTGGACCATGCTCAAGAAACATGACATCCAAATTCAAGGAAAAGATTGATCTTGAGGGTTATATATAAAAGAATATCTCTCAGGCGACAAAGGAATTTTACTATCAGGAGTTTGAGGTAAAAACAATTTTTATTTTTTAATTGATTTTTATACATTAATTAGATAAATATTGTTACATTATAAGTATTTATCATATGTTTTTCCTTTTGTTTCAAAAAGAATTTTTTGGGGATTTTGAATTTGACGCGGTCATTTATAAATTATGGGAGAGATGAGTACGTACACATTATCGAGACTTTGTAAATGCGATACACAAGACTGGTGTATAACCGTTTTATATTTCTGAACAAATATAGAATCGTTGGCAGCAGTATTGGACATCACCTGAGACAATGTCCATTTCAGAGCATAATTCTACTAATAGACGTGGAGGACCAAGGGGGAGAGAATCTTTCCATACATACTGTAGGATCTATTACCCATCACGAGCATGCAGAGAGACTTGTAAATATCTACATTTTATTTTTATATTCTATTTTTTTACTTTGGTGTATTTCAATTTAATTTGATGTGTGAATTTTGAAATAAAATATGTGTATTATGAAGAATGATAGCGTTAGAAATATCTGGTGCCATATATGACTGTATTGTTGAGTTATTTTTTTGTTCAATAGGAGGTAAATATCATAAAAATAGAGAAAATTCTGTTGAAAATTTTATAAACTATAGTTCACTTATAACATTTTATTCTAATGCAGGAAAAGTTTATGGGCACGAATCCTACACCCTGTAAGCTTTTTTTGCATACTCACACTAAGAAACATGACGGTGCGACTTTCTTCAACACCCGATGTAGAAAACTAAATATATGTGAAATTTATGCTTTAATATTAATGTTTAATATTTATCACTTACTAACATAAACATTGCCTTCTGATAGGACCAAATACAAGAAAATATTCACCAACAGTCTCAGCAGTCTGAAGATGTTGATGAGACTCAAACCTATCTTTATGCAGTGGGTAGTAGGGATTGTCGTGGAAGGATATTTGACTTAGGTTCATTTGCAAACACATGTTATTCACAATCCTCCACGTGTCGTACAACAACATCTAATAGGCGATCCGCACCCAATGAAGTTCATGAGCTTCGGAGCAGAGTACAGACATTGGCAACTCAGTTGTAACAGTCGGTGGAGTACATAACTCAGCTCCGTAATGAAGTGAATGAGTTGAAGGGGAGTAGCACCTTGTAGTCATTTCGTATGAATTACAAATACTTATTATGTACAAAATAATTTTTTTATTATCAATTAAGATAATTTTTACTTTTTATCATCAATTAACTTTCTGTTTTAACAAATTAAATGTAAAAAAAATCAAAATATTATCAACAGATAACTCATAACTGTTTAAATTATGCATCAATAATCATCAAATAAAATTTTATACAGGGAAATTAAAAAAAACTTTAGTAAATTTATTGACAGAAAATAAAGTTTATTGAGAGAAAATAAAGTTTGTTGGTAAAATCTATTGGATTTGCCGGCGGATAACTAATAACCGTTGGTAATGTTGTCATTAACTTATCGACGGAATAACCAATTCCGTCGATAACTTGTTCGTTGGTAACTTTACCGATCGAAGACAACACAGAATAACTATCGATATATTCACCGACGATTAAAAAAATGTCTGTCGGTAAACTTGCGATAGACAATTTACCGACAGACATTTTGTGATTTGTCGCAAATTACTATCTATGGCTGTTTTTTCGATGTTTTAATCTATCGGTAAATTCCGTTGCTAACTTAGCCTACCGATAAAATTTGTAAGTTTAAACTTTATTTTTCTTGCGGTGAATAAACCAAGATAAGGTACCTTAGCATGTTAACTAGATATCTGAACCTCATTAATAAGAAAAAGATTGGACGACATTCGCTGGCTCACATCTCTTTACTGTCAGGTACCTCTGAATTTCCTGATTTTATTATTATATGCACTTGCTCCTAGAATGCATCTCTAAGAGATCACGCATTAAAAAGATTCTTATGCTGCGTACATTCGCTGGCTCACATCTCTTTACTGTCAGGTACCTCTGAATTTCCTGATTTTATTATTATATGCACTTGCTCCT
>JANKOD010000002.1:8726195-8742753 GCA_026284645.1 Erythroxylum acuminatum | reverse complement strand
TCAAAGATTTTATCAGAATATTTTCTTTAAGTTTAGATTTTATTTTATGCTGATTTAGATTAGATATTATCTGATTTCTGAATTTAAATTAGAGAAAAACTGTATAAATAGACAAGTTTCTATTCAATAAAATTTGAGAAAGTCTTCTCCACATAAAAAAATCAACAGAGTAGCCCACTAGACTTATATATTGGTCTTCTTTCCTCTCTTTTTTCAATATTAGACAAACTCTCATTCTTATATTTCAACACATATAGGTGTATAAACTTGTTACATGGCCATTGCACAAAACTGATTATCTCTTGCATGCTGTTCTTTGCAATTTTATTTGAGTGTGCAGATAACATGGAATATATGTGCATCGGAGAAACGGATAGTCTTTTATTCACTTGCACACATTAGCAGTTTTTTCTGAAGGAATAGAAATATGTTGTTAATTCATGTCTACTCCTTCAAGTACTGTTGCACACGTTAGCAGTTTTTCTGAAGGAATAGAAATATGTTGTTAATTCATGTCTGCTCCTACAAGTGCAGTCACTAATTTTTGTCTTTAGCCTCTAGCAGTATAACAGTTAGCGTTCTGCATCTCCTCAGTCGATTTTCTTTTAACTAATAATTGGAATGATATAAATAATATATAGGATTTGTTTTGTGGATTTGAATTTGTAAAAGCTTGATATGTGTCAACTGCATGTTCTTGATGCTTATGCTGTTCTATTTTGCAATGCAAAATGTAAAGGATTTGTTCTTGAGTTGATCATCAAGAATTATGCTATACCTATATAAAAATGCAAAGAATAATATCTCTATAATCAACATCAACTCGTATATTGAGTTATATGGAGAATAAATCTGCCAACTTATTATTAAACCCACACACCAGAGACAACATTAACGACATATCTTCTATGCCGATTCCCATCTATAGAGAGGTCTAAAACAACTAATTTCTATACTCCATAGAAACTATGAGAAGTCACTTGACCAAATTGTACATGAAAATTTTTTATTCCTTGAACAGAATCTTCATATTAGTTGCAATTGGCCTTTTTAGGAAGATCATTTGATTCTGATAGGCGAGGATATTTTTTCTAAGTTTGTGAGAATCTGTGGAAAAGGCTTTTACGTAAAGTACTAAAGTGGTATTCTTAAACAGTTAGGTTGCATGTGGATGGGAATAAATCGCACAAGATGCATATGATTGTGCACCATGCAAGTTAGAAGAACAAATTACCTGCAAACTCAGTATTACCTCTTTCGAGTTTCGACTAGGATCAGCGTACGTGATGTCATAAATTGCTAAGGAAGACATGGTAATGACTGTAACTCATCATTGCATAAACAATGTGACAGTACGACTTTAGAATAACAGGCATGGATGATGCTACCGAAACACCATACATTGGTTGAGCATCCCATGATGATCAATGCAGCGCATTGAGAAACCAAGAGTGTAACTTATTGGTTAAAACCTGCCAACTTTTTGTATTCCTCTTTCTTGATAAGTAATCGATCGGTGAAGAAATACAAATTCCACCATGTGTATTAGTTAATTATATAGTGGTTGCTTCATCAAATACAGTTCATCATTCTATAACAACTTTGACCGTACTTCTTGTATTGATTTGTATAATCATTAGATAGTCTAACAAGGAGTTGAAGAATGGCCGAAAATGGAATAAGCACAGAATTATTAACTTTCATTTCATGTCTCAAGGACTTTCCTAGCTATAATAGTACATGTGAAGTACTAGCCTTTACACTGATGTTGCCAAATCTGCTTATAAGTGTTTCTGCATGAAGAGTCTTTCTTTCTGTCACTTTCTTGCTCTGGCGCTTGTAGTTGTACTGTACAGGGGAATATTTAAAGTTTTCCTTATCTGTTATCTAACTGTTATTCCTTGCTCTATGGATGATATTCCCCACTTTGGAAGAGAGGACTTGGACGTTTGTTCTTTCCTTGTACTTACGTTTGCTTCAGTGGATTCTCTACAAGTATAAATTTCCTTGCAAGGAGAAACACAATTAAGTAATAGAATCATATTCATAACCTAGTCAATCATGGGGAAGGGATTATACGTGTTAGATGTGGACTGTATGCATTTTGTTGACCACAGTTATGATATGAGCATTGGATGAATTAGAAGAAAGTGAGAAATGATCACGGAATGTATTCCCATGGAAAAAAGCTTTTAAGAGAGGAAGAAAAGAAAAGCTGTTACAGATTCTACAGAATGAGAATGTCAGAATCTTAGCTCAAAGTAAGGCCAATGAGTCATATTCCCAAGTCAAGAATTTATTTATTCCTCTCCACCCAAGGCCACTAAAAATGGGTTCCTCCCACCCATCTTTTCCCCTTTTGCATATATATTTAGTTAGATGCCTCTTGGACATTCACCATTACTGTTGTGTCCTTACAAGGTGAGATGAGAATATTGCCATGTTTAGAGACTTCTTAGGTCTATTTCATATATATGAGACTCACTGTCACAAGTAACTGCTTCTTTAAGCACTCATTGGTTCTGGTAATGCTGCCTATCCAACTATGGAAGCTCATGTTCAACAGTTTTTGGTTCATACAATTCCTATCCCTAACGTGACCTAACGTTAAGATTTTGCACTCTGATAGGATATTCCTGCTTCCATTCTGAAATATCTCATTAGCTCTTGAAAAGATACACAAAACTTTGATTGTGGGGGGCACATTCTAACCAATTTGAGTCTAATGAACGGCCCTGATGTGCACAAGTGTGCAGTCGCAATGTACGAAGTCGGCCACTTTGGGAAGAATATGATTCCTCTAAAGGCGAGGCTAGACCCGAGCATGGCAATTCCTGCTCCAGTTGCCGCCTCTCATTCTTCAGCAGCACCTCCCCCCGTCCACAAACAAAAGTATATGTGGAAAGAGTGTATAATTTACAATCAGTTCATTTATGATAAGTGCTCAGTCATGTTACCAATTGAACAGAATCCGAGAAAAGATACTGAGTACAGTTTTACGATGTTTTATTCTGTCTTATAAATTTTAACCATTTATTTATGCGGGTCTCGCGTAAACCCCGCATGAATAAACACGAGACCCGTATAAATAAATGACTGAAATTTATGAGACAGAATAAGACACTATAAAATTGGACGGAAGATCTGGACTCCTAATTTAGAGCGGATTATACGCATTCTTTTCTTCCTTGTTCGAGAGAAATATATATTTATGCTTTTTCAAAGTAAATAAATAAAACCAACCCCTCTTAGCGCTATAGTATACTTTGCAAAAGAGTGTCTTTTAAATGCTTTTTTCAAATAACCTAATTTCTTATTCCACATATTAAAATAATTTCAAGGACATTTTCATACATCAAACCATTTTTCAGTCTCACAATGGTTGTGTTTTCTGCTTTAAGAACACTGAATCCGAAATAACAAGCCATTAATTAATAGGTTAATTATTAAAAAATTATAAATTTTAGTCGTTTAAACTTTAAAAGTTAAGACTTTTATTGTTTAGCAAAAATAGTCTAATGTTAAAATTTTCATTAATGTTTGCACGTCAAACTAGTATTTTTGTCACATATAAATTTTATTATTTAATTAATTAAAAATATTAAATATACTAAAATAATTACGAATTACAAGGAGTGTATAATTGTTTTAAGATTTTTTATATTTTAATTCATTAAATAATAAAATTTTTATGTGAGTAAAAATACCAATATGATATTTATTTTAATGCTACTTTTTAAGTTTGAACTATCTTCATAAAATTAAATAAGGTTTAAATTTTTTTAATTAATCCAATAATTTATCTTGCATCGACAACTATCAATAATTAGGAACTAAAAATTCCCTCGTTGAGTACACAAGAATTTTACTTGCAATTTAAGAATAAGAACATGTAATTTTGAAACTGAATACTTTTAAATTTCAAAATGTTTTTTTTCAAAAACAAGATAATATATAAATTCAAAAAATATAATTACGTACCATCTTTATTTTATTTTGTTACGGTAGAATAAATGTTTTGAATGGATAATTAGATAATCATAAATATTTGTTTATATTATAAGAAAAAATTTAGACAGTTTATTATTAAATTATGTCTAAATAAAATATATCCTATGACGAATATTAACAGTATTTATTAACTTACAAATATTAGAAATTTATTTAATTTTTTTATAAAAATATATTTTACTTTTGAAAGTTTCTTTTACAAAGTAGCTAGCCCACATCTACCTTAAGCCATCCATTTCATAGTTAACGTTCTACAGGTAGTTCCTGGCGTAAGTACAAACACAAATAGTACTTTAAGCTCACTCGTTTCTTCTTCTTTGTATAACTCTTCCGACATACTTTCACCAGTAGTCAACCGCTTCATGCATATATTCTCGGCCCTTTTTTTTGCAAGCCAATTAAGTTGTGTTTATAAGAGAAATACAGCAGAACTAGTGGACTTGCTTGCTTCTGCTTTTCCGGTCCAAACTGCATCTTTCTTCTCATGATCTTTGATCCTTCCCACAAATTCCTTTTCTATCAGAAAGAGACGGGCATTTGCACGAATTGTCTATCCCACTTTAGTTAATGAAGAAACTTGCATACAGAATAAAAATCATTGGCGGGCTTGTAATTGTATATTTATGTTGCTGTCCTACTAGGTGGGGAATATTCAATGAACCAGAAACAAAAATAGAATAAAAAGAAAAGAATAACTGCGAAAGCTACAGTGACTTCATGTGTGTTCATTTTCGTGTAAAGTTGTCAAAATTGGCCTGCCTTAAACGACTCTAGAATCGTTATTGTGGCATCTCAACCTTCAATAAGTACGTAAATAATAAATTTACTTGAATCGTAGACAATATAAATTATTAGTTACAATAATTTTTTTACCTAAAACACTATAAATACGTAACCAAATATTGAGAAGAAATCCATGTTGGTGAGAAAAAAAATTTGGCACCATATATGATCGACAAAACAAAAAATGTGAGCAATATTATTTGCCTACGTTTTATGCTATCGTAGCTATACATATTTTGATATGTTTTTGTAATTCCGTAAGTATTGTCTTTTAACTACAAGCTGGTGAAAATGTTGCCAAAAACCTTTTCCAGCTTTTTGTGTAATTCACAGTATTAAGCAATTTCCATTATTTTCTATATAATATCTCAACATATTTTTCACTATGAATTATTTGCTCATTATTATCAAATTACCCCATCCTAAATAATTTTTAGATGTTCACCATTAAATTTGTTTAATGTCAATATTAAGTTGAGTGCCAACAAAGTAAATAAATATTGAATTATAAAGAAACGGAATTAATTCAAAATGATTAGCATTTCTTATATAAGTAACATTATATACTATCATCAAATTGTATCAACAAAAGTAATATAACATTAATAGGCGATTCTTTGTTCCTACCCAAAATATTAATAATAGTTTGAGCATTCATTATAGTTTGTAAACAAAACAATATGGATAAAAAAAATCATAAATTGGAATATGTCTGAACTTATTGTCAAAGATCAGCCAAAAATATTATCCAAATTCATATACCTGTAACAAATAACAAACTTGGTTAAAATTAACTAAAATTATTATGAGAAAATTGATACACTAATATTTTGTTTAAATTAAAGCAAACACAATATAACTTTACCATTCACAATATGGTCACTAATCAGTTGCATCTTCACCCATTATGTAATTCGAAAAAAAGTATTAAAATTAAATTAGAGTATATCTAGGAAGTGATGGAACAAGGCTAGGACTTAGTGAAGCTCGGATTGCTAATTTAGCTCGAGTTTCTTCTCCTTTGATTACTTCAGTCTTTAATGCAGCCTTAAGGTTATTGTTCTCCTCTTGAAGCTATTCAATAAATTATCTTATATGTAGATGTTAAAACATTTGGCTTGGGACCGCTAAATGTGTGCCAGATATTGTGTCATAAATCTCATTTGCATTGAGGTCAATCCTCAGATTTATACTTTTCCAGCTTCTTTTGCATCTGATTCTTGTGACACTCATCATTTACCTTCTTTACAGTAAGTATGTTTATACTGTGTGAACCTATTATATTGTTATCCTTCTAGTTCTTTCTAACTCTATTTTATGAAATAAAAAATCAGGCACAATATATAATTTAATTATTATTCATTAAAGTATAACTTACAAACATATATCTTATATATTTATTTTAGATAACTACAAATGACTTGGACCTTTGATTATGAGGTAATTTCATTTTTAATTTGCACATCCTTACCTTCTCACAATGTTTTTAAATTTAGGAAAAAATAGAGTTAGTCGTTAATTCATCTGACAAGATTAATGTAATGAAATATTATGGTAAAAAGTCAAACATAAAATTTTGGATTAGATCAATAGTGACACAAACTATTATAATTTTGTTCAACCGTTCTTTCTAGTACGTGGCTTCATGCCTCCGTATCAGAAGCAAAAGACTTATGACACTTGAAATGATGATCCCTAGTCTTTTATTTCAATAATGAAGTAAGACAGTTTGAAACTTTTAGGTTCCGAATATCCATAAATTCAATTTCAACTTTGAATAATAAGTAGAAATATAATTAATCTCAAATTCATTGAACAATGTTACAAAAATTTAAAGATTTAAATAATTACCACAACTTTTTCCAATGTACATTCAAGCAACTTATCTTCTTTCAAGTGCTTAACATGTTTCAAACAAGGTCATTCTATTATTGCAATAATTCCTAACTTATTTGATAATTTTGCATATTGGACCTTGTTTACAGGATAACCTTGCTCATTGTCAATATGTATGGATAACCTACAATTCATTGCAACATTTTTTTCATTGTGCAATTCACAACCTTTAGTATTATCTTTACCTTTTTCTTTTTTAGTATTAGCATTGGAGGCTATTAACAAATGGACGTTAAGAAAATGTTTAAACTATAAAAATATATATTAGAGCATATATCCACTTAAAGAAACATGCAATACTAGTTTCGTTATTGTTTGAGGAAGAATTATTGGTGTATAGGAGTGAAAGGCAGAATGTTGTTGTTGCTATATTGTAGCACTGTACTAGAAGATGCTTTATTTCCTTTAACAATAAATGGATATGATAAAAATATGTATAAATTATAAAGATATATATTAAAGTATATGTAAACTTGAAGGCATGGAGAATTTTCAAACATGCATTACTAGCTTTATTGTTGTTTTAGGAAGAATATTGTTATTAGCTAGGAATTGAATTTATGGCATTAACTGGTTGATCTGGTTAAAGTTATACATTGCTATGTTTTGGAATTTTTCTAGCGCCACCTTCTTTCCTTTATTTCTACTGGGCGTTATGATGTTGGATGTATATAAGAAAACATAAACATCATATTGAAAAAAAATATATATAACATAGATGAAATAGGATAAAGAAAAACCAACATTAGTAAGAAAGATAACATATATGAAATAGAATAAAGAAAAACATAATATTAACATTAGTAAGACAAGTGTTACCAATATTATAGTAAAATAATAGAAAGAGCACTTTTAAAATACATTCAATCATTATAATCAAGATCTTCAAAATTATCATCATTAATTGCATTGTGATTCAACTCTTTATCGCTATTATATTAAGCCAAAGTATCATCATTGTCATATAATTCTTCCTCAAGATAGTCTTCACCCCTTTTCATAATAAGATTGTCTTGTACTTATGTTGCTTCTAATATATTGGGATCAACATCTATCATATAAAATGATGATATATCCTTATCTTCAATTTTAAGTGTTGTATTATTCCCCTGTGATTCAATCTCTTGATATAATTCATCACTATCTTGATCCATTTCACCATTTCTCTTTCACACACATAAAAAAGATTTTAACATTCAAACGTCTGGACAACTTCCCAATTACTGCCCAATATAGTGTCATTGAGATTGAACACTTGCTTTACTTTACTCGCAAGTACAAATGGTTTATTTTCGTACCAAGTATTACTAGCATTCATCCCTTTGTCACCAAGATTAAATCATTTGCACTTAAATAGAACAACCTTTCTATCATTGATTTAATCTAACTCAATTATTTTAGAGATAATACCATAGAAGTCAATAAAGTCATCCTTATCTTGTTCTTTGACAGTAACCCAACAATTTTGCCTTCTAAAGTGACTGTAGCATTCTTTTTTGTGAAATCTAACCTCATTAACAATACAACCTATATATTTTTTATTACACATATGAGGCTCACATCCTAGAGCATATAATTTTGCAACCATATCATCTTTAAAAAAGAAAAATCACTAAAAATTAATGTTGTAATATTAACGACAATGTTCTTCTTTTTTACTTTTACACAGGTAAATTATTCGAGTCCTAAACTATGAGAAGAAGTTTATCTTATGCCTTTCTTCAACATTACATTTATTTCTAATCTCATTTTTGTGCTCTCTAATTAAAATGTAAAGTGATGTAAGAAAAAGAAAGGTTGAATATTAAAATATAATATGAACTAATGTATGAAAAGTAATATACATACTCCATGTATAAGTCAACTTCCTCACAATTATTCAAAATGTACCAATAGCCAATTTCAAGTTCATATTTAGTTAACTCTACGTATTTTCCTATTTTAAGTGGGCTTACTTTTTGAGAGAAAATAGACAAGCCACATTTTAGTTAAAATCGAAGTTACGTTCTTTTCTATTAAATTGTGTATGAACATTATGTAAGTATATAGAATAAAATTTCAAACATTTATTTGACACATAGGCCTCTGTAATATAGCCTTTAGGTCAAGCTCTATTGTATACATAATGCTTAAGAGAGCCTAAAACCATAAAAAGTATAAAAGATCAATATTTATTACTAAATAATAGTAAAAGATAATTATTATAGAATTGAAAACAAATTATCTTTCAACTAGGAACATCCAATAAAATTGAACTAAGCCATAAAGTTTTGTCTTCTATAGCAAATGTATTACCAAATACACCATAATATCAAAGAACGATGGCAAAAAAAAAACTATTTTAAGCTTACAAAGAATCAAAGCAATGTCCATTGGTTCAAGTTTTTCTATTTTTAGTATTCTATAACATAATTGCTTTTAAAAAAATCACCCAATTCAACTAAAGTTGTCGATACATCCTTCAACAAACACTAACATATTCTAACATAAAGTAATAGTTATAGAAGCACATGATAGTCATGGAATTTTAAGCCATAAATTTTTTCATCATTTGCATTGACACAATGAGCTATATTAAAGGCAAACACACTAGAAAACTTAAGTAATTTAATAAATTGGCAAAAAATTTGTTTCTTATTTTTTAATATAGTGTAACAAATAGGTATAATCATGTATAACCTATCATATCTCCTTTTTAATTGCAACTCTTTTCTCATAATCATATCTTCCAAGTCTAATCTAACCTTAATTGTCTATTTAAATTTGTCATCAATACCCATCAAAGTGCTTAAATATTCTCATAAATGTTTTTTTCAATATACATGATATCAAGATTATGCCTCAATAGTAAATATTGCTAATAAGGCATATTTTAAAAAAAATTTCCAATTGTGATAGATATAAGTTTATTTTGGTTTCTATTACTTAGGTGTTTGTCAGATGTAAACTCTTGCAAATAGAATAATTGATATAGCACATTATCTCCCAATAAGTGCAAAAGAGCTTTTATATTCTACTTTGATATTAAACAATTTGCTTCTCCTCCATCTATGCCTACGTGCCAAGTAATAATGGTGTCCCATATAATATATTTTCCTTCGTAGCTTCATAGAATGAGTTTGATGATTACACACAAGGCATGTCATATACTATTTGGTACTTCATCCAAACAAATTGTCATAGGCTGGAAAATCATTTATAGCCCACAAAACAACAATATGCATTTAAAATTTTTCATTGACTATAGCATCATAAGTTTCTAACCCAAATTCTTAAAGATCTTTTAAATCATCGATTAATGGTTGCATGTATATATCAATATTTTTGCTAGGAGAAATAGGCTTTAGAATAAGCAAAGACAATAAGAAAAAAGTAGTCCTTCATGCAGTTCCATGGGGGTTAATTATATGGAATAAGAATTATCAAATACATATTGTAATAAGTACTTATATTTCCAATTAGATTAAATCCATCAGAGGCTAACACAAGTCGAACATTACGACAATCTTTTGTAAACCATTGAAATTTACCATTAAATTCTTCTTATGCTTGAATTCTGTTGTATGATGTATGACATTATCACCAGTGCATTTTTATTTATGTCACCTTATGTCTATGACTATTTTAATGAAATAAACAACTTTTATAATCATGGTCTAATAGGGGAAGTATCTCAAGTTTTTATGAGGTATCTTTTTCCTTTTTCCATCATCCACTAGCCATCTTGATATACCATAAACATTTTTTTAAATATTTAAACTCCTTCCAAAAGATGAAATAATCATACTTACAAGTGTGTGTTTGTGTGTGTGTGTGTAGGTCTGTCAATAATCTTTTTGCTTCATAGCAAGATTTGGACAATTGGTAATGCGTCTTTAAGTAAGCCAATTAACAAAATGTAAAAACTTCATAACAAAAAATAGTTATAAGAAATTCAAGCACCCCATCTGCAATTCTTCTTAAGATTCTTTTAATACCTTATCAAAATTATCTATGTAATTCTACCAAATATATCAGACATAGTATTATCATCCATAGTCTCCATATAATTCACTACATCCTCCAACATTTTTTGAATTTCATCATCTACGTTGTTATTGTTATCACCACCATCAATTCCACATATTTCATAACCTAGATCAAAACTTTTAGCATTATTAACTTCAGAATATTCATAATGATAAATCCATCAATTATAGAATTTATCTATGCCTCATATTAGCAAGTGATTATACACCACATCTTTACTTTAATTGTTAAAATTTAAGCAACATATGCATGGACAATGAATTTTACGTTATAAACTGTAACATACCACTCCCATAGAGCATAATTTCAAACATACCAGAGAATATTCGAGGACATACTCTACAAAAAGGATACATTAGGACAATCAAATTAACTAGATCTTAGACATCGAACGTATCATAAGATTCAAAATAGGTATTTCTTCCCATTTCTTTCACAAACATATAAGGTCACATATGTCAACATAAATTAGAATCCATTATAGACATCACACATCAGTTTCAACTTCAATCTCAGTACAAACATATATTACACAAGTTACACACTAGAGATATTATGTATCATGATATGGGATGCTAATGCAAAAGACTCTAACTAGACTCCACATATTCATCTGATCAAACCTTTGAGACATTTTTCTCCCTAAAATGTAAGTACTAAACTTCTGCTAGATAGCTTTAGTAGCTAGAACTCCCCTAAACCTAAAAAAAATGTTACAATTTTGATGATTTTGCGAACTCAGTGAGTGAACCATCATCGATGCACTCACACAAGTCATATTGTAACTTATTACACTTCAACAAGTATATCAGATAAGCCAGTATTGCATATCACATCACATTCTCCATTGACTTCAGTTGTATTTCACTATTTCAAAGCAATTCAATAAGTCTTTTCAATTTAATCATATGATGCATGTAGGGATGCATATGCAAATGCACATGTGTTTTCGTTCTCATTTTGTTTTGTTGTGACCAAGTGCCTATTAACGCAATTAGTTGTCCTGTACCCATTGTGGGTACTGAGTTCATAGCTGGCCCGTACCTATTATGGATACTGAGTCTATGCTATCTGAGCCTGAGGCTCTTTTTCATAATTCTGAGCTCAAGCTCTTTACTGCACATTGGTCACTCCAGTCACAACTCTTTTATTTTCAATATGATGAGATGAATTATTTCATACGATATGCTCTTATTACCTTTCATTTCGGTTTGCTTATGCCATATAACTGATTCCACGGATGTAATTATGGCATTTATCAATTAGTTGTACACGCATTTCATATTAAACATACAATTCACACAAAAACACATATAAGTGTGTTTACACATCTAAGTTGACTCACAGTACACTCCAAAAATGATATTGCCTCGATGTTCCACTAATATCTGGATGTTGATGATCACCTTGCACATCTAACGTCATGCAATACATATACACATAGTTCACAAATCACTAAGTTCTTTAATCATATAAATATACAATCATGCACATGTATATGTGCCATGTTTCAATCCATACTCAATTGACTTTCCAGTTATGTATTCTTATGCATAGATCTTGACTAATCATTTTGTGCTTACACATCCTAAGACCATTCAAACATTACAGCTTGTATATTACCATTTTGGAATCAGGTTTATACCTTTAAGTTAGCTTAATTTACTCTAAATTAATAAACCATACAATACACTTATCCCTGTACATTTTCATAATCAAAAAGTCTCTTATAACACATACACACAATTGTTACTTTAAATCTGGAATTTCAACAAGTTAGATCTATACATTCACCAAACTTTTTCCAGCAATATATATTCATACATTTACCCAATTCTCATTCATAATTACCCCATATTCTTCAATGCTCATTCATCCATACCTTATACACATTACTCATGTCCTTAAGATCTTGTTTGCATTAAAAGAACTCATTTATTCCTTTAACAAATCATAATTTCCATATTTGAACTCAATCACATCAAAACAGTCCATTCTTTAGGTTATGACATCAATTAACTACATAAACTTATCAAGCTCTTAACCAATTAATCAAGCAATAATCTAGGCTCATTCCTAGCCTTAATCAAGTCCAAATATACCAATTTAGAGTGAAATTTCTCAGTTGGTTTGACATGTACACAATGCTGAAATTAAAATTCCAGAATTTGTCATCATCGTCACTAATGTGAGTAACTTTACTACCTTCAATACTTCACGAATTTTACAAGCTTAGAGACATCACTAACACTTGAATTTTCCAGATTTCATGTCCTCTAAGGTTACTTCATTTCAAGTTAATTTAACTTTCATATTGGTTATACTAAGGCTTACAAAATTTTGCTCACTTATTTCATTAACAGTCACTTTTTACAAACACACCTACAACTCTAATTTTCCATATTCAAGAACACTTCAGTAAGACCTATATTTAGCATGAGCCCACCTTCATTTATACTTTAAATCTCAACCTAAATCAACCATTTAACATTCTATAACCTACTATTTTAATGCATCAAAAACAAAACAGAAAAGTAATCAATTCATCCATCATATTCCAGCACAACATCATCATCAACGCCACATGCATTCCATCCTAATTCAGTCATCATAGAATTTCTATTTCAACATGCCACAAAGAACAATACTTTACTTACTTATTTAGCTCAAGTTCCACCCCAATGATCAAGCTAACTTAGCTTTCCATGCATGCAAAATGATCCAAGTACAAGATGGAAGTAAAACGATTTCAACAAAGGCAAAATGATGATGGCATATTATAACTATCTTTGAGCAGATTTTTGTATGGATCTTGAAGTGACTATTAATGAAATTAAAGCAAAATTCAGAAGCTGTGAGGGTGTGTGAGTGTTTCAGTTATGAGAGTAAAGAAAAGAAGAAGAATGAACACAACAGAAACTATCCCTGTAGTAGCTTAACTCATTAGGTGCTAGGTGTCACTACTATATAATGGCATTTGTCACCTGTACATGTAAGCCACTTATCCTCTCCATAAGCTTCAATTTGTCAAAATTATGCTAGGCCATTTGTCACTCAATCACTGCTTCCATTTGTCACTTAATTTCCTATGCCATTTGTCACTTAATTTTCTATGCCAAATGTTACTCATTTTATAGGTTTAGTTATCTTAAATTTCCATTGTCAAATTATCTTTCTACTTGAGATTTTTCCTAGACTAAACGTACATTTTAATTCTTCAATTTTCCAATTATAACAATTAATTCCAAATTTACTACTTGTAATCCATCAAAGAAAAATTCAAGACGTAAGCAATACACAATCAAATCATAATCATTTTAAACCTTTCATATCCCAGAATATGTCAATTGAGTGCAATTTTCCTAAATCAACATTTATGTGCATATATATGCTCATGTTATGCATGTGAACGAAAGCATATCCCAAATGTACCAATTCTTTCTAGTATACTACAATTCATGTGACTATCACTCTAATCCCTCAATAGGTTAGGAAACCGTCTATTACAATTCTCCCCCTTAAAAAATTTTATCCTCGACATTCTTACATAATTGATCAAATAGATGGGGGTACTGATTCCTCATTTTCTCCTCCGTCTCCCATGTAGCTTCCTCTCTCGAATGATTTCTCCAAAGGACTTTAACTAATGGAATCACTTGGTTTCTCAATTGCTTAGTTTGATATCCAACTATTTTGACTGGTTCCTCCACATAGCTTAAATTAGTTGCAATTTCAACTTAATGTGCCGGTAATACATGTGTCGGATCTGACCGATATCTCTTAAGAATACTAACATGGAACACATTATGAATCTAAGCCATCTCTGCTAGTAATGCTAACTTGTAAGCCAATGGTCCAACTTTTTTAGTAATCTCATAAGGACCAATGTATCTAGGGCTTAACTTTCCCTTTTTATTGAACCTTAGCACTCTTCGCTAGGGCGACACTCTTAAAAATACCCTATCTCCTACTTGATACTTCATATCCCTCCAGTGCTAATCTGCATAACTCTTTTGCCTATCTTGAGTGGCTTTAATCCTACTATGGATCTATTTTACCTTATCAACGGTATCTTGTATCAACTCTAGGCCTTCAACAATCCTTAGAACCTCTTCATCCCAGTACAAGGGTGATCGCTACTTTCTACCATATAATGCCTCATATGAAGCCATACCAATACTACTATGATAATGATTATTGTATGCAAATTCAGTAAGAGCTACATATTGATCTCATACTCCTTGAAACTCTAAAATACAAGCTCTAAGCATATCCTCAACAATCTGAATAATCCTCTCACTCTATCCATCTGTCTGAGGATGAAATGTTGTACTAAAGTTTAACTTTGTACCCAATGTTGTTTGTAAACTACCCCAAAATCTTGAAGTAAATCTAAGATCCCGCTCTGATACAATAGATACTAGAACTCTAAGTAACCTTACTATCTCATTTAGATATCTACGAGCTAACTGATCCAGTGTTTTATTCTCTCGCACAGGTAAGAAATGAGTCGATTTCGTCAATCTATCAATAATGACCCATATGGCATCATGTTGCCTCATAATCTTTGGCAAACCCATAATGAAATCCATAGTAATCCTTTCGCATTTTCACTCCGGAATAGGTAATGAATGTAACTTCCTAATTGGAGCCTGATGCTATGCTTTAATCTGTTGGCATGTCAAACATTTAGCAACATACTCAACCACTTGCTTGTTCATCCTTGGCCACCAAAAATGTTGTTTCAGTGTATTGCACATCTTAGTAGTACTAGGATGCATAGTATAAGTTGCTATTTGTGCTTCCTCCAAAATTTCTTCTCTCAGATCATCAACATTGTCAGCCCTGAATTTTTTTTATGATTAAATGAGCATGATTAGATTAAATAAGTTGTATTAGCATTAATTAGATTGAAATTAATCAAGTAAGTAGCATTAATTAAGTTAGCATTAAATAGCATGTGACTTTTAATATGTTAGTTGTATTTAATGTGTTGGTTAGAATTAAATAAGTTAGATATGTTAGTTGGGCCTAAAGGAAATAAATAGAAGAGAAAGAAATGGGCTTAAGTTGTAAGTTAAAAGAAGGAAGGAGTAAGAAGAATGGGCTTGGAATTGAAATGGGCTTAAGTTAAGTTGTAGTAGTATAAAAAGGAAGATAAAAGAAAGATTGTCTTACCTTGGAAGAGAGAGCACCGAAATTGTGTGAGGAAAGGAGAGAGTTTCGTGGGAGAGGGAAGAAAAAGGAGGAAAGAAGAAAACTAGGGTTGCTTGTCCCAAGTGATCAAGAACTTGTTGAAAGAAAGTTCAAGAGATAAAAAGGTGAGAAATAGCAAGAGCTTCATTTTGAACCAAGGATCAACTTGTGGGGTGGAAGATTAAGGTAAGTCTCCAAGTCCAAGTGTTAGTTTTTGGATGGGTATTGATGTAGAAAGCCTAGTTTTGGAATGGGTATAGTGATTCTCAAGCCAATTTCAAGTAACTTGTTATGTGGGTTTTGTATTGAACTTGAGTTGATTTGGGTTATTGTTGTTGTTTGAAGAAGTTGAAGGAGATCAAGGAGGAAGAGAAGAACAAGTGGAAGAGCTTCATTAGACCAGGATTTAGCAAGTATAAGGTAGGTTTCATGCTTATCTTTATATTAGTAAGATATGAATGTTAACTAATAAATGACATTATGATATTCAACTACTTGAAAAATGATTGATTGTGCATTGATTGTTTAGCATTGCTTGAAATGAGCATTAAATGAATCCATGATTTCCATTATATGTAAGCATTATAGCAACACATGACATTTGCTTGAAATTGTCATGACTTGAATGAGCATGAGTATTAGT
>JANKOD010000002.1:8697565-8717912 GCA_026284645.1 Erythroxylum acuminatum | reverse complement strand
AGAATTATTTCTCCCATGCAATCGGCATTTGTTCTGGGTCGTTTAATTTTGGATAATATTATGGTTGCGTTTGAATTGATTCATTACATGAAGAATAAAAGTCGTGGGTCAAGTGGGGATGTTGCGTTTAAAATCGATATTAGCAAGGCTTATGATAGGGTGGATTGGAGTTATTTGGAATTTATTTTGCTTCGGTTGGGTTTTGATGCTAAATGGGTTGGATGGATTAAGCTGTGTGTGACTACTGTGAGGTATTCAGTGGCGCTTAATGGCAACAGTGTAGAGCCTATTAGTCCGAATAGGAGACTACGTTAAGGGGATCCTCTTTCCCCGTGTTTGTTTATTTTATATGCGGAAGGCCTCTCAGCCCTATTGTGTAAAGCGGAGTTGCGTGGAGATGTTCATGGTGTTCGGATTTATGAGGGTGCCCCTACCATCTCTCACCTCTTTTTTGCAGATGATAGCTTCTTCTTCTTCCGAGCTTCTCCCAGTGAGTGTGGTCAGCTTAAGAATATCCTATCTATTTATGAAGAGGTGTCGGGTCAAGCAATTAATCTTCAGAAGTCGGGTATCATCTTCAGTTCTAACACGAAACAAGATGTTAGACATGCTATTACTAATATTCTGGGGGTGTTTAATCCTATTGATCACGGTCGTTACCTTGGATTACCCTCACTGATTAGGAGGAATAAAAAACAGGTTTTTGCTTTTCTGAAGGATCGGTTATAGAAAAGGATTACTAGCTAGAAGAACAAGCTGCTTTCCAGACCAGGTAAGGAAATACTGTTGAAAACAGTTGCCCAAGCCCTCCCTACTTATTGTATGAGTGTTTTCAGGCTGCCGTTGGGTATCTGCAATGAATTGCAAAAGATAATGAATTCCTTTTGGTGCGGTTCTTCTTCGGGTGATCGTGTTAAGATCCATTGGAGTAAATGGGAAAGATTATGTGTTCCTAAGAAATTAGGTGGCATGGGTTTTCGGGACTTGAAGTGCTTAATCTTGCGATGTTAGGCAAGCAGGGATGGCGGTTTCTAACATATCCTGATTCTTGAGCAAGCCAGGTGTTCAGGGCCAGGTATTTCCTGACTTCGAACTTTCTTCATGCTAGCGAAGGAAGAAATCCCAGTCTTATTTGAAAAAGCATAATCTCAGCTAAAAGTATTCTACAAAAGGGTGTTCGGTGGCATGTGGGCGATGGATCTTCGATTGGGGTGTTTAAAGATCCTTGGCTACTTGATGACTCTAACTTCTACGTGCTCTCGAGTCCGTTACAGGGTATGTCTGATATGAAGGTTAGTGAGTTGATCGACCCTATTACTTTGAATTGGGATCCTGCTTTGGTAAATGGTATCTTAGCCCCTCAAGAAGTGTCACTAGTTTTCCAAATCCCCATCTCTCCTTCCCGGCCAAAAGATACTTTTTGCTGGCATCATACTAGGAATGGGATTTATAGCGTGAAGTTTGGATATAGGGTTGCTACGTCTCTAGTGTCGGGAACTCAAAACTATGAGGTGGTGGGTCCGTGGAGTGGCATTTGGGGTGCTAATCTTCCCCCCAAGGTTAAAGATTTTACTTGGCGTATTTTGCGTGATTTTGTTCCATGTAAACAGCGCATTTTTGCGCATGGGGTTAATTTGGACCCTGCATGTTCACGTTATGGGGCTATAGAGACCATCGATCATGTACTGATTACGTGCCCTCATGCTCGCCATGCATGGACGTCCTCAGGTATTGCCTTACATAGTGATAACGTTAAAAACTGTATTGTTGATTAGCTTCGTGTAGGTAGCTTTAAGCTTGGAGGTAGAGCCCTTACCATTTGTTGGAGTTTGTGGTTTCATCGGAATCTTTTTTGTTGGAAACAACAAGACATTCCTCCATATTCTATTGGTTTATGCGGATGATTACTTGCCCGACCGGAAAGTGGCGAAACTTACGTTTGGGAAGGTGCAGGTTGCTCTCAATACGCCCAATGTTCCTGTAGGCTGGCAAAAGCCTCCGCTTCGATGGGTAAAATGTAATGTTGATGCCTCGGTTGATAAAAGGCGAAATAAGTCAGGCTTTGGGGCTATCCTTCGTGATCATCAGGGCTCCTTTCTGACGGTCTTTTCGGGGCATTTTCCTTCTTGTACCAATGCCACGCTTGCTGAAGCCATGTCGATTAGAGAGGCTTTAACCTGACTTAAAAGGCTTAATTTGGATTATGTTTTGTTAGAATTAGATTGTTTAGAGATTATTGATGGTCTCAATTCTAGTTCTGCTAATTTCTCTGAAGTTGGTGTAGTGCTTTCTGATTGCCAAGAGCTTAAGACTCACTTTCAGCATCTGTCCTTCATTTGGACGCCTCGAACTGCTAATAGAGCCGCTCATTCTTTAGCATGGGTATCTCTATTACATGCAGATCGGTTTACTTAGGCAACGACGCTATGTTTTCTTTCTTCTATTATTGTTTTTGATGTTGCTTCGGTTTGATGTAATTTAGAGGAGGTCTAGGCTTGTACAGGGTAAAGCCTGTTGGCTTCGGGTTTAGTTTGGCCTCTTCTATTTAGTTTTCTCCGTTGCTTCGTGATGGCTTAATGTCAAAAAAAAAATCGTAAGGAAAAAGTGCGTCATCATTGAGCTGGTATTGCCACGTGTTGGCTACAGTTATATGATGGTAGGTACTAATCGGAGCTGCATATTCAATAAACCATTGGGATCAAAGATCTAATCGGTTATAATGCATCATCAGATATGGTTGAACAAAACAAACGATTATAGTATGGTATCACTTTTGCTAAACGTAATCAGAACCCACCAACGCCAATTCGCTCTCTTCACCTCTCATCTGTTTCATTCATCATACCTCACGCGTTCTTTTTAGCAGACTCACCCTGGTCGATTGATGTGAGTCGATTTTCCTCAACCAATCGATCACGCTCCCCGACCAAATCATCAAATTGTTTACGCAGAGTTCCTACTTCAGCTTCTGCAGTTTTAGCTTCATTATCTTTAGACTCGCACTGATTCTCTAAGTTCTTTATTGTGGTCTTGAGAGCGGCAATCTCCTGGGTCATAGCTTTGGCCTTTCCCGTACCATTCTCGCCCTCCTGTTTCTTAACACTCTCCATCGTCTTCCTCAGTAGGCGAAGTTCTCTTATATAATGATGCAGTCTATCTATCATCAGCGAGAGAACCAACAAGAATCCTGACACCGGATCGACGTTAGTGATTCAATTTTTAAAAAATTATCAAACTAAAGAGCTACGTTGAAACTGCTGTTTAAGAAAATTGAAATACCGGAGCAGAAAATCAAAGATGCATAACGAAGAAAAAACCCCAAAACATGAACTCACCCATAAGAGAGGCTTCAAGCATGTTCCTGGACATGAGCACCTCGTCAGTAGGATTGAGAGCGCCTCCCTCCATGGTACGATTCTGGATTTCGACAATACTGGCAACATCAGACATGAGGACCACAAAAACTGTTCCGGCGACAGTCTTGACCACCACGGGTCCTCTGCCGCGCTTCACAAGGTCCAAAGTCATGATCAAGAGCTTTCTAAAAGGATTCTCGAAAAGGAGAACCACGATCAACGCAATTTCGGAGAACACTACTGTGTAGAGCAGCTGTAACATTTTGGAGTTAGAGAAGAAATAGAGGATGGCTGTTTGCTTTGTTTTTTTGGTGCTGAACTTGTTTTTGTTGCTCTTTATGTATTCTTCGCGGCCAATGCGCTTGAATAAGGCGACAGAAGACCTTAAATTTGCTTTCCCACTTAAAATTGGTCGATCTTACGAATTCAGTTCTTCTGACAACTCTGTCTTATTCTATCTTATAAAATCTTAGTCATTTATTTTGCAGGACTCACGTGAGATTTATGCGTGACTCACGTAAATAAATAACTGAGATTTATTTGACACAATAAGACACCATAATATTGGACAAAAGATTTAAACTATTGTCCTACATTATTTGTCACCTAATTTTCAACATTTTACACCTATTTCGTTGACCATTTTATTCAGCTACGCCGCTGAATGGTCGTTAGCATACCCTAAAACCAAGAAAAATGTAAAAGAATGGTCGTTTTCGTTGGGCGTAACGACCTCCATTCTTTGTAGTCAAAGACACATTCTTTAACGTGGACCTTTGAAACGCTAATATCATTGAATGCTTTCTTTTCTCGAAGGTTATACCGTTGATCACTTCTCGCTATAATTTAACAAACTTGTTGGATTTAGAAACACCAATTTGTCAACATCATATCAAATGGAAGAAAATTTCTTTTCAGTTATTATAAATTCTTTTCACTTATTATTCTTATTATAGAAGCGAAATGTAGATTTTATCTCCAAACTATTATATTTGAATTTACACGACAATTTTGTGCGAAGAGGTAATGGGTTTCAGAGTTTTACAAACAATGTAATATTCGGCTGTACACGTGATTGCAAATTTTTGATCCAAAACTAAGTGAAGCCTTGTCTGTTGGCCTGAAATTTTGGGAGCATGTAGAAGACATGTAAAATAAGTCTTTTATTAATTTGCATAATTTTTGAAATTTTTTACAATTAGTTTTAGTTGTTTACTTGGAGGTCAAGTCTGACAGCTAGAAACAGTGCATTTTTTTGTCTTTCCAAAATTAGTTCCTTTATTCTTTCAGATCTTTGGTAAGATTCTATATTGTCTAGGTTGTTTCCTAATAGGATTAGGAGTTTTCTATTATAAATAGGGGTTATAAGGTGTATTTTTTGTCTATGATTCAAGAATAAAAGTTCAAACTTTTCTTCACAAATTCAAAGTTGATTCTTTCGATTTGTGTTGGTCTTTACGTCTGTGTGATTGGTGACACCTCTGAGAGTTTTATTAACAATTGTGGTGCTTGCTTTTATCAATTTGTTATAGTGTACTCTTGGTTTCTTCCTTCGATTTTCAATATTTTCCATTCATTCAAATTAAACTACTAACATCCCTTGTTTTTATTCTCCCAAGTTTAATTGGTGTGCCTAGTTTACATCAGATTGGTATCAGAGCTCAGTTATTAACACTTTCTTAAGCCTTAACGATCTATAATTGAGCCTCTCTCACTTAAATTCGAAAGTTTCAGGGTTTGATCTTACAGGGTTTGATTCAAATATGGCTACAAACAATGGTAATAATAACAATGATACTGACAACAATTATACTCTTTTAGGGGCAATAAATCGACTTTTAGATCGTAAGAATGGTGGTATTCATGATCAAATTGAAGATATCAACAATCATCTGGGCTACTTGCAGATGCAAGATGCTAAGTGAAGACATTTTATGCAAGGTAGAACCTAGAATTATAACGTGAAAGATCCAAAAAGATCTATAACGAGTTCGATGAGGAGCAAGAAGAAGAAGAAGAGTATGAATCAGAAGAGGAACAACCAAGACATCTTAGACATGGAGATTAAATGTACAAAGATTGTAACTTGAAGCTCCAACTCCTCGATTTTGAAGGTAAGTGTGATCTTGAAGTTGCCTTAGATTGGATTTGTAGAAAGATAAAGCCTTTACATAGTAGGAAAGTTTTAATTATGTTATCCTTAAGCTAACCGGCTTCGCAGGAATTTGGTATGATGACTTGCAACGTGAGGCATTAAGAAGGGAAAGAAGAAGAATTAAGACCTGAACTCATTTAAAATGCGAGATTAAAGCTAAATATGTTCCTGATAATTATAGGCAAGAGAATTATGTAAAGGCAACAACTTTGAAACAAACTCGCTTTGTTGGTGAGTATATTGATGCCTTGAGAAGCTAACGATGGCTCGATTTTTGGAGGGATTGAGTTTGAAATCCAAGGATAAGGTGGAACTACAACCTTATTATGATTATAATGAGTTGTGTAAACCTACTCTACGTGCTGAACAACAAGTTAACCAAAAACTTGCTCTACAACTCCTTCTACTTCTATCTTTTTGAGTTCTAAAGTTGATTCAAACAAGAAGAAGCAAGATGGGAAAAGTAAAAGTTATTATGAACATGAGAGAACTTGATAAGAACAAGAGGCGATTTTTTAAATATCATGGGTATGGGCATATTCAATCTGAATGTCCTACAATCAAAATAATGAAAAATTCAAGAGTGTCAAGAGATCGATGCTTTGTTAAATGCATTTTCCATAGAGGAGGGAGAAAATGAGTTAGATAATGGAGGAGATTATAAGGTAAGAGTGGAGGATATGGTTGAAGGCAACGAGGAAAGGCTTAATCTTATGATTCATCATGTTTTGAAGGCTACTCCTTGTCCAAGTGAGCCACCACGCGATCAATTGTTCTATACGAGATGTAAGGTGCAGGGAAGGATATTTTACGTGATCAGATAGTTGTTCTTATACCAATGTAACTTCTACGATGTTAGTGGATAAACTAAACTTGTCTAATTTCAAACACCCAAGACCTTACATAATTCGATGGCTTAATAAAGGGAGTGATTTGAAGGTGACAAAACTAGTTCTTATTTCCTTTTCAATTGGGAATAAGTATCATAATCGAGTACTTTATGATGTGATTCCAACGCATGCATGTCATATCTTATTAGGACGTCTATGGCAATATGATCAAAAAGCTCAATATCATTGAGTCTCTAAATGCTACACTGTTGAGGAGGATGGGAAAAGAATAGCGCTTGTGCCTTTATCTCCTTTTAGAGAACGTGAATTGAATATGGAGCAATCTAAAAGGGATAATCTAATTATTGTGAAGAGAGAGATTATTCGAGAATGAAAAGCCTCACACTAGGTGTGAGGTTAGCAACATGAACAACTGTATGAAAAGCCTCCCTAATATGACTGCGGCAGCTTGGCGTCTGATAGTAAACATCTGATTCTCTCCAATAATGTTCTATTCATCCTTTCAGCTAAACCATTCAATTGAAGAGTCTTCTCATGTCTAATACCCTGAGATCTGCAGTATTCATCGAATAAGCCAATGTATTCACTGCTATTATCTGTTCGGACACATTTCAACTTCTTCCCTGCACGACCAATTAGTCAATACAATAACAATGTGTTATGCACGACTCTAGATATAACTTAATTCTCCTTACTTGTGTAAACCTTTAGGAAATAATTAGGCAATAACAAAATCTAATGCAGTATCCAATTAAATCAACACCATGATTTAAGTGAAAAACCTTCTTGATATGAGGAGTAAAAACCATAGGACCGAAGTCCCGAAAAAATCTCCACTATCAACAAATAATGTGTACAACTACAAGTTCTCTCTAGTATCATACTAAAGACAATTTCTCTCTAATATCCTACTAGAGGCAGCAACAATAACATCACAAATACAATAATTCTCGACAATAACATCAACAACAACAACAAAAGAAATCAACAAGAGAGTTTGTGAAATCACGTAGAATCACACTCTCCAAAACAGTCAAAGCATATCACTCAAAAGGTCTCCAAATAGTAAACCACTGTTGGATATTAATATCAACGTGTCATCTACCAACTGTCAAAGTTTCAGCCTAATTGAACCACGATCTGATCGTGAGCTTAATCAAAACTACTTAATGCTAGAATTTTAATATCCCAAAAGTCAATCCCAACTTTGACCATGAATCGTCTGAAAATCAGAACTTCGATCACGATTATGACCGTTGGATATGAACTACTACCAGTGTCGAGTAAGCTTTCAAAGTCTGAGCTCGATCAGATCACAAGCAACCATTTGATCAAGGACTTAGTCAAGACTGTTTAAATCTCTCTCCCACTTATTAATATTTTCTCTCTTCACTCTCTTGTTTCTTATTCATTACAAACGATGCAATCCTCTCCTCTTTGTTTATACAACAAAAGAAGAAACCAATTTAAATTCAAACACAAACCATTTTTTCTTTCAATTATGGAGGTTGCTCTTTTCAATTATGGAGGCTACAAATGTCAAATATGGAGGGTTGACTAACAAATCTTCCCCTTCCAACACATTTGACTTGCTAGTTGGAATAGACTGTTATCCTGATAATCAACCTGCATATTTCAAGCTTTCCTCTTGGTAGCGTCTTTTTCAACATATTGGAACCATTATTGTTAGTGTGAATCATCTCAAGTTCAAACTCCTTAGACTCCCATGCATCTCGAATCCAATGATACCTGACATCGACATGTTTTGATATAGAGTGAAATATAGAATTCTTACGTACAAAGATGAATTGCACTCTGGTTGTCACAATGCAACACATATCGCTTATGCTTGAAACCAAGTTCTTGAACAAACTTCTTCGTCCACAACAACTCCTTAGTTATTTCTGTTGCTGCAATAAACTCAGCTTCAGTAGTAGCTAGTGCAACGCACTTTTGTAGCCTCAACTGCCATGCCATAGCTCCTACTGTAAAATTAATCAGGTACCTTGAAGTAGATTTTCGAGAATCAATGTCTCTTGCCATATCTGAATTTAAATAACCAATCAATTCAAGTTTCCCACTTCCAAAACTCAAACACAAGTTGGAAGTGGCCCAGAGATATCTCATAATCCACTTCATAACTTTTCAATGCTCTCTACCTAGATTAGATAGGAATCTACTAACTGCACTTACTGCAGAGCTATGTCTAGCCTTGTATGCATCATAGCATACATCAAACTACCCATTGCTGAAGCATAAGGAACTTTCTCCATATCTTTCTTGTCATCATCAGTAGATGGACTCTGCTAGGTACTCAACTTGCAATGATTACCAAGTGGAGTACTTATTGCTTTAGCCTTGTCCATATTAAATCTATGAAGTACCTTCTTGATTAGGGACGTCAATTTTAGCCCAGGTTGACCAGGCCATGGGTCAAAATAGTTCGGCCTGACCAGAATGAAAAAAACAATGTTGTTTGGCAATTTTTTTTTTAAAGTAAGGATTGGTATGGCTGGGTAGGCCCGCCCTTGGCCCATTCGGACATAGGCTTGCCCGTGGGTGGGTCGGGCCATGAGCTGGCCCGCTGGCCATCAAACTTGGACCACGAATCGTCGAAAAATCAAAACTCTGATCACAATTCTGACTATTGGATATGAACTACGACCAGTGTAAAGTAAGTCTTCAAAGTTTGAGCTCGATCGAACCACAAACAACCATCCGATCGAGGACCTAATTAAGACTTTAAATCTCTCTACCACTTGTTAATATTTTCTCTTCACTCTCTTGTTTTTTATTCATTACAAACAATGCAATCCTCTCCTCTCTCTTTCTATAACAGAACAAGGAAGAAACCAAATTAAATTCAAACACAAACTATTATTTTTTTCTTTCAATTATGAAGGCTACAAATGTCAAATATGAAAGGATGACTAATATTTTGTTCCCTACTTTGCGAGAATCGAAAGAGGGTCATCAATTTTATATAACTTTTCTTCTGTATTTTAGAAAGAAGCTGTTTTCGTGATTCGAAATTGTAATTTACAATCACAAAAGAATAACCTTACCAATGTTCATGAATTCTTCACTAGAACTTTTAAAGTGAAATTCAAACTACCATTGTTCATGAATTAGATGCAAGAAATAACTCAATATCTTACGGTAGGACTTCTAAAGTGCAATTCAAACTACAAGGGTTCTTGAATTTTACCTAAAAGAGATATCAAAATAAGTCCTTTTGTGTCTCTTATCAAAACCAACGTGTCTCTTAGCAAAACATGCAAGTTGATTACCGATGTAGAGTAAGCTACTCAATTTGAATTTTTCTGAAATGAATATTAATTTATTTATACTATCGAATAAAAAAATCTATTGAAATTAAGAATCGAAACTACGAAGGAAACAAAGAATTTGAAAACAAAGCAGATCTTAAAGCTCAACTCCAACATAATTACTCTGATATAATTAGCTCTTTTCAGTACATGAATATTTCCTAAGAGTTCTGGTCTGTTTACTGTTATTGCCTCTGTAAACATAGTAGCTAAATAATCCCAACGTATTACATAGCATTTTCTCTACCCCTTCTTACCCTTTTCAAAGTCTGAACTTGATCGGATCACAAACAACCATCCGATCGTGAACTTAATTAAGATTGTTTAAATCTCTCTCCCACTTATTAATATTTTCTTTCTTCACTCTCTTGTTTTTATTCATTACAAGCAATGCAATCCTCTCCTCTCTCTTTATATAGCAAAAGAAGAAACCAAATTAAATTCAAACACAAACCATTTTTTTCTTTCAATTATGGATGTTTCTTTTTTCAATTATGGAGGCTGCAAATGTCAAATATGGAGGGTTGACTAACAAATCTCCCACTTCTGACACGTTTGACTAGCTAGTTGGAACGGATTGCTATCCTCATAATCAACTTGCATGTTTCAAGTTTTCCTCTTGGTAGTGTTTTTGTCAACATATCGGACCCATTATCGTCAATATGAATCTTCTCAAGTTCAAACTCCTTAGACTCCAGTACATCTCGGATCCAATTATACCTGACATTGACATGTTTTGATATAAAGTGAAATGTAGAATTCTTATGTACCAAGACGGATTGCACTCTAGTTGTCATAATGCAACACATATCACATTTGCTTGAAACCAAGTTCTTGAACAAACTTCTTCATCCACAATAACTTCTTAGCTATTTTTGTTGCTGCAATAAACTCAGCTTTAGTGGTAGATAGTGCAACACACTTTTATATCCTCAACTGCCATGCCATAGGTCCCCTTGTAAAATTAATCAGGTACCCTGAAGTAGATTTTCGAGAATCAATGTCTCCTGCCATATTTGAATCTGAATAACTAATCAATTCAAGTTTCTCGTTTCCAAAATTCCAACACAAGTTGGAAGTGCCCCAGAGATATCTCATAATCCATTTCACAACTTTTCAATGCTCTTTACCCAGATTAGATAGGAATCTATAAACTGTAATTCTAGCCTTGTATTACATCATAGCATACATTAAACTACCCACTGCTGAAGCATAAGGAACTTTTTCCATATCTTTCTTGTCATCATCAATAGAAGGATTCTGCTCAGTACTCAACTTGAAATAATGATTACCAAATGGAGTATTTATTGCTTTAGCCTTGTCCATGTTAAATCTCTATTACCAAATGGAGTACTTATTTCTTTAGCCTTGTCCATGTTAAATCTTTGAAGCACCTTCTGGATTAGGGATGTCAATTTTGGCCCGACCCGATTTTGGCCCTGGTTGACCTGGCCATGGGCCAAAATAGTTCTGCCCAACCATAATGACAAAAACAACGCTGTTTTGTAAATTTTTTTCAAAAAAAAAAGTAAGGATTGGTCAGACTGGGTAGGCCCACCCGTGGCCCATTCGACCATAGGCCAGGCCGGGCCATGTGCAGGTCAAACCATGGGCAGGCCAGGCCACCAACTGGCCCATGGGCCATCAAACTTGGACCACAAATCGCCAAAAAATCAGAACTCCGATCACTATTCTGACAGTCGGATATGAACTATTACCAGTGTAGAGTAAGTCTTCAAAGTCTGAGCTCGATCGGACCACAAACAACCATCTGATCAAGGACTTAATCAAGACTGTTTAAATCTCTCTCCCACTTATTAATATTTTCTCTCTTCACTCTCTTGTTTTTTATTCATTACAAATGATGCAATCCTGTCCTCTCTCTTTGTACAACAGAAGAAGAAACCTAATTAAATTCAAACACAAATCATTGTTTTTTTTTTTCTTTCAATTATGGAGGCTGAAAATGTCAAATATGGAGGGTTGACTAACATTTTGTGCTCTACTTTGTGAGAATCCAAAGAGGGTCATCAATTTTATGTAACTTTTCTTATGTTTTTTACAAAATGGTTGTTTTCGTGATTCGAAATTATAACTTACGGTCACAAAAGAGTAACCCTACCGGTCTTCATGAATTCTTCAGTAGAAATTTCAAAGTGAAATTCAAACTACAATGGTTCATGAATTAGATGCAAGAAATAACTCAATATCTTACCGTAGGACTTCTAAAGTGCAATTCAAACTGCAAGGGTTCTTGAATTTTACCTAAAAAAGATATCAAGATAAGTCTTCCTTTTGTGTCTCTTATCAAAACCAACGTGTCTCTTGCCATACACCAACTTGATCGAAACAAAACAATACAAGTTGAACCAACTTTAATGATACAAGGCACCGTTGACAGATTTGCAACGAGAAACACAAGATACAAGAACCATGTTATGTAAGCTAAATTGGCTTTTGCTATCATTTATAGGCTCTTACGCCAAGGAAATCCACCTATCCGAGTAACAAAATCCATCAGCGATAAAAGGAATAGTAGAGCTGAGTGTTATTAACGAATGTTCTAATGGAGAAAAGAAATCTATTCCATATCAACTATACAACGGGGTAAAGTTTGATAAATGGAAGAATCCCAGTGCAATGAAAAGATGTATACTGTTGTGGACATCTGCAGAATCTTAAAATCATAAGCTTACAACCCATTAAACTGTTTAAGGTTATCATTTAAGAAACTATGACTTGCAGCGAAGAAGAGAAGCCTAAAGGATGAATAATGAACCATGACACATCTTCGGCCACCAACCACAGGGGGTCTACAACCAATCCAAGCTAATTGCTGAAGTTGAGAAGCTATTTATACTTACAGCATATCTTTGATGACATCAAGATTCAATGTATCTCGGACAATGAGAAATAGGCCAAGGAGTACAACAAGCATGAGCCCGGATGATGTAATTCGCTGCTCCACTTCCAAAGGAAGCTTTCTTCCACCCCGAGCTGCCTCTAACAGAATCAAGGCTAACGTGCCCCCATCTAAGGCAGGTAACGGAAGAAGATTTATGACTGCAAGGTTAAGATTGAGAACAGCTGCAAACTGGTAAAGACCATCAACGTTAGACCGAGCAACTTCCGCACCAACTGCAATAATGGCCACTGGACCTGAAACCTTACTGGCAGATTGTGAGAAGTTTAAGAATGTTTGTTTCAAGCTATCCAAAACAGTTGATGAGAGACCCCAAAATTCTTTTCCGGCAAAATCAAACGCCTGCAATGCATTCCTCGCTATAATTCTCGTGACCTTAACATTTGGTGATAATTGAACACCAATTTTCCCCGTTCCATCAAAATTCTCTTCAGGGGTGACCCCAATCTCAAAGTCCTGTTTTCCCCTCTCAATCTTGAGCAATACATTTTTTCGAGGATTTCTTTTAATGACATCGACAACGTCTAAGACAGCATTAGGCCCATTTTTAGGCAATTCCGTTCCATTAATAGACAGGATAACATCTCCAGAAAGAAGTCCATCTCTTGAAGCAGGAGAAAAGGCTCGCACTTCAGGCACAAGCACCCCAGGAAAGACTTCTTGAACAGGCAAACCAATTGATAGTACTTGAAAGAAGATAATGACAAATGCAAATATTAAATTGGCAACAACACCAGCTGAAACTACTATCACCCTGTCCAATATCGGTCTATTCTTGAGCAAATTTTCATCATCTACTGGAATATCACTCTCGGGATCATTATCAGGAAACGCCACAAATCCTCCCAACGGAAAAGCTCTAATAGAATACTCTACACTCTTTGAATTAAACTTGGCGAGAACAGGACCAAAACCAACGGCAAATTTACTTACATGGATGCCCTGAAGATAAGCAGCAAGGAAATGGCCTCCCTCGTGAACAACAATTATAGCTGTCAACACTCCAGCTGCCTCCAGAACAGGTTCAAGGCTTCCAAAATCAAACCCAGAAACACCCCAAGACCTGAAATCGAGCCTCCTGCCAAGTGGGCATGGACTGAGGAGTTGATTCTTGCAGTGAAAATTGTGGTGTAAGGGTGACTGTGAATAGAAAAGAGAAGAAGAAAGCGGCTTGAAGAGGTCAGTCTTGGTTCTTATTGAGGAGTCCAAGATTGGTGTTTTGGAGATAGTATATCTGAGAAGAGAAGAAGAAGGGGATAAGGAGGAAGGTGAAGGATTGTTTAGCATGGTTTAATGGGTGCTGTAAAAGAAATCGACGCTTTAGTCTAATTGGAGGATGGAGAGGAGAGGGAGCAGGAAGAGAGAGGCAGTGGTTTAAGATAAAACACGATTCTGAGCCTGTGGAGGGGAAGTGAAGAGACATGTCTGCCTGCTTTCGGTTCCACAAAATGAGCTTGTTGTGTTTAGTGGAAGTCCAAATCTTCTGTTTAATATTATGATATTTTATTGTGTCTAATAAATCTCAGCTATTTATTTATGCAGGTCTTACGTAAGTCTCACAAAATAAATAGCTGAGATTTTATGAGAAAAAATAAAACAAAGTAATATTTGACAAAAAATCTAAATTCGTTGCATATTGGATGATTCGAAGTTGCCTTTCCATATGGGTATGAAATTTGTGGTTCACATATAATAAAGGCCCAAAAGTCTGACACACTCGGAAACCAAAACCCAAAACATTTTGACTTACTATAGAGAAACGGAGAAGTTAGAAAAAGGATATTTAGTTTTTGAATAAATTTTTGAAGGAAAGTTAGAAATGTTTTGATATGAAATGAGCTTAGGACATGTGAAAGAGCTATTTACTGAATTGAAGTTTGACTTTAACAGAATGGATAACCTCACTAAATGAATGTAATTGTAAGTTTCTATTGATAAAGAAAACATTGGAGTTGAACTAAATGAGTTAAGAAATGTAAAACTTGCACTAGGCCAAAATTTAAAACTTGGGAGACGGTTAGTTAGCACAAGGGAATGGTGATAGAAATGAAAATGAAGATTGTGAAGAATGAAAATAAATATTATCATTATAATTATGATGGTTGGTTAAGAGAAAGGAATGAATACCACTACCATTGATAGTGGTTGGTTTGTAAAAAATATTGTAATTAATTAATTACAATATTTTAATTAATAAATGAATTCTATTTTAATTAATTCTATTTTAACTATTTATTTATTTATTTTTAATAATTATAATGTAATTAATTAAAATATAATTAATTATAATGTAATTAATTATATTATATTGTATTATTTTAATTAATTATATTTTAATTAATTAATTGTATTGAATTAATTAGTATTAAAAATATTTATAAAAAGAGCTACTACTAAGAAATGAGTTTTATTCCTCTACTAAATGGAAGGTATGGAAGATTCCCCAAAAATAAGATATCAAACTATTACCCCTATAATGATAATCAACAATCAACCATTTACTTTTCATTCCTTACCTATTAACCTTTTCTCAAACCCATAGTTTGACTTTAGGGCTTTGGCTTTTCGGCTATCCTCTTGTGCACTTACTAAAATTGTTGTTTCATTTCCATCTACCATTAGAACTCCCCTTTTTTATTAATACCCCAATTTCTTTTCAACAGGAAGTTAAAAAATTTTATTGGCACTATCGTTTTAAGTCGAAATAATAAAAATAACTTTAAATCAAAGTTTCGATAGTATTCCCGCCTTCGGACTCCTTTCGAGCCAACAAGAGACATTATTTCCAACATGTTGGAAGAAAAAATGAAGAAAAGCAAAAGTTGTGATTATAAGCGTCACCTTCTCGAGGCTCAGACCCAAATCCATCAACACAAACATCACCGAACCAAATCCACAAATCTGTTGCATTTTCTTATTCTTTTTCTCATTCTCATCTTTTTTTTAAGATGAAAAAGAATTTTAATTATAGTTAAAACTATAATAACATTACAATGAGTTGAAGGCTAAAAGCTTACCATCATATTACAAAATGACCAAAAAATTCGCTAGGTAAGGCAGTATGTTTGTCTGGAAGATAGACAACAAAAAGAAACAACTATAGGCACCACTTATATTTCATTTCCATTCATCTCCATAGAAAGAGTAGACTGAACGTTGCATGCCAAAATATGTTTTTTAACTCCTTATTGTTGGTATTTGGGATTTTTCTTTCTCTTCCTTGCTGATTTTCTTTTTGCAGTTTTGGAGTGTACATAAAAATATCCTGGAATGTTAGGGACTTGAGTTGCAACTGATGGGGAATCACAATCTTCGGCTGCCAAATCTGAACTACTTTCCCGAGGGGAAACTATTGCCGCATAAACAGAAGAATTATAATTCAATGCCAAGACGTGGTCTGCCCAAGATGTTTTGCATTCAGAGAGATGATAACCCCAATCTCCTGACTTTCCTCAGAGTTATCACTAGAGTTGAGCATTACGGTCTATTCTTCATACTCCAGCCTAACCTTATAAGTCTCAATTTGCCAAATAGTTGGTAATAGGGTCAACATGTTGGCTCAATCCATCTGACATTACTCCAAATATTGTGAAGTGAAGTGATCCACTCCACTATCCAGACTCTCCATATTGTCTGCACTAGAGTTATCCATAATTGTCTGTTCTTGCACTGCGTCGGCAATCTCATTCTGACGAGTAGCCACTATAGTCCTCCCAGCTCCTTATTCCTTAATGATTTGTGTTTGGTTCGAGCTTTTACAATGAACTGGCCCTCTTTAATTCTCAGTAGAAACTCCAGTTGTCTTACTTTGCATTACATCAACAGTACTAACATATTCTTCCAACTTCAAACTCTCAGAACTAAGATGCTCCCCTATGTTCCACTTGATTGGAGGAATTTGGGTAGGCTGCTCATGTACTTCCCGCTGAACTCCAGTACTATCTTCAACTTTGACTGTTGACTATTCAATCCCCAATAACTCCTCTTGCCAACCTGTTTTATACCTCTTCCCAGTTGGAACCCATTTCTTGACATGATTGTGTGGCTTCCATGGATAATATAGTTGTATTTCTCCTTTCACCCTTTCCTCAGATTCACTAAGTTGCATAATTGGAAGACAATTCGGTAGCGTAGCCTTTTGTCTATGCATATTTTTGCATATCCTATTCTATCTATACATGATGTCTGTGCATTCATACTCAACGGTTTACTCAAGGAACTAGCAATAAAACTTAAGCCTTCCACTATCCACAATTGAAGCGGTAGCTTATGAAAATGTACCCAAATTGAAAAAACTTCAACACATTCCCTATTAAATGCAATCCCTGACTTCCATTTCTGTAGGAACATAGGTTCTCCCCCGATATGCCAAGGACCTATTTCAATTATTTCATTTAAATTACCATCGAAGCAAATTTGAAAATAATCATGTCATCATCAGTAAGTAGAGTTTTCTCCAATACTCCACCGTGCACTAGCTCAGGCCTTGATAATTGGAAATATAGGATGTTTGCTACAAAATGATCCTACTAATGCATTTGACCATGGCTTTTCCCTCACTAGTAGGAGTTCAGGTGGGGGACAAACAATGTCATCCTTTATGACATCAGGGTAATGCTTCATTTGTACCTTGTGTTGCTAGAAATGAAGTTTTTTGCTCCATGCACTAGCAATTGGGAAGACCCATTATGACGCCCTAATACCCCCTGGGAGGATATTGCGAACGCCACCCAAGACAGTACAAACAGAATACGAAACATTTCGTAGAAGTATAGCATTCAACAATAAACATTCATACGAAACATTGATCCATTTGTCACTCCATAATTTGTCACTCATTCACTGATCCATTTGTCACTCCATAATTTGTCTCTTAATTTCTTTATTTTTCTTAATCTAAATTACCTCAAATTTTCAATAGCTTTCTAAAACATCCTAAATGTCTCCAAAAATGCAGAATTAATAATAATATACACTAATTTAATAATCCAAGACAATTAATCCATAATTCACCAAAATTTCGAAGTACCCAAAACATTACCAAAGTCGCCAAATCATATTTTATTCACGTTAACAACTCAATTATACCAAGCATACCATGCATTGAAATTCCTTAATATTCTAACCTCTAATATGGAGCGTTACACCCATGAGACTTAGATAGTCCAGAACTGCCAACGCCAACGCCAATTTTCTATGCTTCACTCAAGAGAGCAAGAAACTCCTCCACAGTTTGAACAGGTAGCTCACCATCGTCAATAGTAATGGGACCCAACACCATGGATGCTACTATGGAGTTATTATGGGTCTTATGAGTGTCACCACTTGCTTCAGATCTGGGTCAACTCTGGCTCTAGAGCGGGTATAGAGCTCACGTGAGTGTCACCCTGGCTTTAGATCTACTATGGAGCTCTCGTCAAGTCTGGGTCATCACTTGCTATGGAGCTCGTGAGGGTGTCATCGTTCTCTCGTCAGATCTGGGTCATCGCTTACTTCTTTCGTGGGTCACTTACTTCTCGTTCAGAGCTCGCGTGGGTGCTTCTCTCTTTAGATCTGGTAGTGTCATGTGGGTGCTTCTCATTCTCATCTTTGTTAACACCATGAAATAGAGTCCTCAACAACTATATTTACAAGCATGCCATCCAAATTCTCATAATCTTGACTCATCAATTTAAATTCATCATAATTCATTTTTTTCTCTTTCGTTTGGTGGGAAATCACGCGAGACTTGATCCCACATGTAGCAAATTAATTTTAAATATTTTCATTTGATTTCTTAAAAATCAAGATTACCTAAAATTTTATAACATGATTAGTATATAAAATATAATAAAATATGAATTGTAATTCGTATTTTAACCTTTTTTTTGTTTTTTGTCGTTTCATTTTAACCGTTTTGTCCTATTTTTGTCGTTTCATTTTAACAATTTCTAAAATTAACTCACCTTAATTATTATAGTAGTACAAGTTTTTGACATATAATAATATCTACTTTTTACATAACATGTTCAAAAAACTCTATAATTATTATAGAGAATATTAGCCAAAAAGTGCTAGCTCTGTAACACCCCACTCCTATCTGACACATGCACGTGCACCCTTCAGACACATGTGCACATGCCTGATAGAAATGGTGTGTTGACCATTTCACGTTCACTATATCACAAGGCATCGTAAGTAAAATAATAAATAACACATTGTCTGAAAAACCATATTTTTCCTCATTTCATTTCTCAAACTATGATTCACAATGTAGCATTGACCATCATCCATATTTTACAATATCAACCTAGAGTGTTTATAACTCAGTCTACATAATATGCTACATACATAAGGAAACTAAACAAAAACTAAAACAAACTATTTCTTCAGTCGCAGCTGACGGACCTTTGAGCTATAACTTATACCAAAATATAGTCATAGCAGCTAAGTTGTTGCTCTTTCGAACCTGAATTTGTCAACGTTACAATTTTGATGAGTTTTACGAACTCAATAGAGTAGCCATCCTCAATGGTTCACTCTTGTCATACAACACAACAGTTCATACTATCATGTAATTCATATCAACTTGGTCACATCAAGTACTCTTATAAATCACTTGTTCACAAATTTCATAATTTAAACACAAGTTCATATCATTCATTATCACATATTCATACAAGGAAAGTCATCATTGCTGGGCCTCGTTTCCGAAGCCCTGCTATCCGAACACGAAACCAGAAAACGCTAGCGGGCCTCTAAAAGGATTATCTCAACAAATCCTTAACGAATCCATTTGATTTTCTTGAATTAATTTAAAAGAAAACTTTTGTTAAAAACCACAACGTAAGAATTTTTTTCGAAAACGGACGAAAATACCATATACCAAAGCTGACCAGGGGATGTCCGTTAAACGGACATCGAATTTCAAAATGCCCAATTCTCTCCCGAGAGTGTCCGTTAAACGGACATGCATGTCTGTTAAACGGACACCAATGTCCGCTTAACGGACATAGGCTGGGCAATTGCTCTAAAACATCCGAGGTTGTCCGTTAAGCGGACACACATGTCCGTTTAACAGACAAACACTGGACGAAATGGCCAAATCCACCCGAATGTGTCCGTTAAATGGACAGGCACTGGAAAGGCACCCCCTTTCTCCCGAGAAGGTCCGTTAAACGGTCACACCTGTCCGTTTAACGGACAGACACTGGACAAAGGGTTCTAATCCACCCGAGAGTGTCCGTCGAACGGACACATACGTCCATTTAACGGACACACTCTGGACAATTAGTCCAAAGCCCTTTTTCCTCCTGACCAACACCTCTAATTTCCAACCAAACGTCACAAACACTTCTAAACTCCTAAAAAACAACCCTTCTAACCTGCTAAACATAAATCATTCATCATCCATTCTTCACATTGCCATAACTAAGCTAACACATGCAATGAGGCAATTTCAAGCATACACATATTCATCAATCCAAGTATGCAAAAGTACCCAAAATCATGCCAAAAGGAACTTTCAAGTTCTCCATTCATTTTCATTTCCAATCCAAGACAATTTCATACATATTTATAAATAGCTTTACAAAACATATTGACCTTACATCAAGGCTTTACACAAGTTCAAAATACAACCAATGCTCCATGATCAATATGCTATCTAAAGCTATTCAAAAGCTAACTAATGACCAAAATGCAACCGCTACCCTCTCGCAATTGATCCAAACGCCTTGCAAGGATTACCGATC
>JANKOD010000002.1:8683402-8697465 GCA_026284645.1 Erythroxylum acuminatum | reverse complement strand
TTTTCCTCCCCATTTCCAGGTAACGATTAACAGACGGTTTGACAGAGAATCAAGATCTAATCGGGATTTGTACATTTTGTGATGCAAGCTAGGAATTGTAGTTGATTTTTGTGTATTTCAGTTATAGTATCTTTTGTGATTTGAGGCATGGATGTATTATGGACTGAAATGTATTTCATCTTGTAAAGAATGCTTAATTATAAATAGTGAATTATGAACGGAAAGATAGTTTAGTGTATGGATTAAAATGAGTTGAATTCGGTATACTTGAGGATTTTTGGATTATGTTCACGTTTTGGCGGTTCAAGATTTGGACTGCAGCGGGGCCCAGTATGTTTGGTATTAGAGAAAGACGAGATTTCGAAGTACCACGCTCAGGTATGGAGGCATGTATGTTAAGAGGTTGGGTTCCGGTAACGGGATCCAACAAGAACAATGTGTTATTAGTCTATTGGTTCAAGTCTCGTGTCATTTTGATGTCAGGAGAATAAGTTATAACAAAAAGAACAAAGGATGTTCAGAGAAAACACTACATCTAACATATTCCAGCAATTCTTCTTCACCAATATCACAAGCATTTCAGTCCAATTCAAACATTATTCTTATACCATTTAACATGCCTTAAAGCTCAGATTGTTACTTACCCATTAGATTTCCAATTGAACACAAAACTTCATATTAAACCAAGTGTCCCATCATGCAAGATCAATCACAAACTCTAGGTGAAAACAGGTTGTGGATAACAATATGAAGACCACTTTCAACTGGTTCTTAACTATTTTATGAAGGATAGATGTCTAGCTTTGATGTAGCAATTAGGCAAGGATTATATCAAAACGCAAAGAAGAAAGCTTGGAGTGAGTTTCGGTGGAAAACAAGGAAGAAGGTATAGAAAGATCCGATAGAAAGTTTGCCACCTAAACATAATGCAAGACAAGATGTCTTCATCCTTCACTGACACATGTCATTTGGCATGTCTTGCATTTGTCCACCAAAAATCTTACCATTTGTCTCTTAGCTATTGGTCCACATGTCACACATTAATTGGTCTATATTCTACATTTTTCCTAGTCCAAAAATACTCTAAAATTTCAAAATACCCGAAATATCACCAAAATTACTAAATCAATTTTAATACACTCCAATTTAATTTTCAAGACAATAAAATCCAAAATTTCCATTTATAAATCAATTTTACCCTAAAAATGTCAATGAATACATGTACAATCATATTAATGTGCAAAAATCAATATTCTCGTGTATGTGTATGCCATATTATGCATACGCATAAAATATCCTTTCTAATTTCTCACTAACCTCTTATAAACACTATTTTAGCCTTAATATGTGTAACGGAATGTTATAAGCTCCCTTTTGATCCTAAGCCAATTTATAATAGTTTTTAGACATTTCAATAATTTAATTGAAATAAATTTCTAATTTTACTTAAACTTATAATTCTAATTAAATATCAATTGTATCCAAATAAGATCCAATATCTTATATTGATCTTTATTTATCAAATATCTCATATTTAATTATAAAGTTTATCAAACTTTACAATCAAGTCCATTTTGATTAAAACATATTTTCTATTTTTAACTCATTCTTTGTGTATCCCACCCAAATATGCCAGGAATGAATATAAATTATAGCTTTAAATAATATTTTTAAGGTTAGATAAATTAAAATTCTTTAATTTTTAATTCTTTAATTAAATAAGTTATATTCATTGATCAAAATTGACATCTAACGGCAAATCACTATTGCTCAAATATTTAAGAATGTCAAAGTGATTTTGACAAGCCTTTTTGTGCATGATTTTTCGTATAATTCAATCACCTCATCGTACAATGTTTTGATTAGACATAAACCATGAATTTAATGTCTACTTTATTTTAGTCCGATCATATTAGTTTTCCACTATTAGCAATTGATTATATTAATGAAATTTATAAACTATTTTACAAAATGTTATTTCACCTTAATCAAGGATTTTTCAAATCAATACTAATCGAGAACAATAAAACATTTTTCATAATCATTTTAGGATGATGAATCATTTATTGATCACTCAACTATTTCCATATAATTCATGCTATATCCAATGATTAACAACTAAGCTATAGTTGACTATAATAGGCCATAAGTAATATCAAAATATAACAATCTCTATATGAGATACTTTGGTGATCTCAAGTCAAATAATTGCTTATACAATTATCACAATGAAAATTTTTGTAAACATACAAATAACATTATAAATGAAACTCTCATATGAGGTTAGTTTAGTGAACTTATTCTCTAACAAATACTCACATTTTTAATTATCTCAATATTTTAGTGTATGAGAATGAATACTTCTTTCATAAATAAGAAACATAACGTTTGTTATTCTTTTTTCACTTTATGTAGTCTCAATAGTGTCATGACTATAAATAATTTAAGGATAATACATAATTTCAATATGAATTTCATAATTATGATCTTTTTATAATTTTATTTGCAATGTACATGTATCATGTGGACTTTATCATATATATATATATATATATAAGTTAAAAATATCTTTAAATAGTTATGTCATTAGACTAAAATCAACCGATTGGTTATAGGCCACAAACTAACACCTATAGAATTCTTGAGTTTTTCATAAACGAATATCTCCAAATTTCGTGATTTTTTCTATAACATATCTATTGGTGTATATTATAAAATTTCTAAAATAATTATTGCACAATTAAAATTATGATGAGATCATAGTTATGAAATTCAATTTACATTTATGTATTATTTCTAAATTATTCATATTTTTAGTTTCATTAAAATGAGATATTGATGAAATGGTAAAACTATCACAAATTATGTTTGTTTCTTGTGAAGAAAGTAATTGATCTCATAAATTAAAGTACGAAGATACTTAAACGAAAGTGTGAGTGCTTATTAAAGATTAAGGTACCGAACTGACTTGACTATGAGGATCTCAAATGAAATATTACTTATTTGTTTGTAGATTTTTTCATTATGATGGTTGTATAGTTGATCCTTAAATTTTAGATTACCTAAGTATCTCATATAGGAATTACTACATTTTGATGCTACTTATGACCTATTCTATTTAAGGTAGCTCAGTCGTATTACTTAGATATAGTATGAATCATATAGAGATAGATGAGTAAGTTAATTAGTAAATCATCACACTAAAATAATTAGAGAGAATATTACATTGTTTTTTGATTAATAATGATTTAAAGAATTCTCTAGCTGAAGTAAATCAAGATTCGAAAAGGAATTTTCAAATATTAATTATAAATAAATTACCAATTAGAAATGATGAATATGATTGAATTTAAAAGACTAGATTCTAAATCAATCTTATGCGTCTAATATTGGATGACAAAAATTATTAAATTATACATCATAATCATAATCATGTATGAACATGTTGAGTTAAATCACTTTGACATTTTTAATATTGGGTGATCATGACATATTTGTTATATATCAATCTTAATTTATAATTATAAATTATTTAATTATAAAATTGAAGATAGAATAAGAGGAGTTTTAATTTATCTAATTTTAATTGTGAATTATAATGTAATTTACAACGACATGTTAGAAACTTAATGAATTACACTAGAAACTTAATGAATTACACATAAAAAACAATTAAAAATAGAAAATCAAGTTTAAGAAATTTCAGAGATTAAATATGAAATATTTGATTTTATTAAAAAAAATTTAATCAGAGCTAAACTTTAATTACAATTAGAAAGTTTAATTTTAATAAAAAATAAACTCTTATCTGTTTCTATAAATAGGAGGAAGGTGAGCTAATGCTCCTTCCTTTTTTTCTCTAAGTGTTGACTTTTTTTTTTTTTTGCTTTGCAGATACTATTAAAAATTGAATACTTAAATCCCTTTATTTACTATTCATAATTTTTAAGTTATTAAAACAAGATAAAAAGATTTTTCAAAAATTATTTTTATTACTCCCATGATTGAATGACGGTTAGTTTTCATGTAATATCATCCAAATCTTTTGGAATTTGTTGGGTCTCCTATGTTAGGTAATTTTCTAGCTGTGTAAATTATGCTCCCTTTGTTACCAAAAAAAAAAAAAAAAGAATCAAAGGCTCGGATATTGTTTTCTTCGGTCAAGCTTCTCTCTCTTAAAAGGCTGTTTTAATTTGTCAGATTCTTGACGAAGAGGCCTAACCGAAAAGTGAGATGAAATTCCTCTTTAATTGCAATTTAAAGTATTACGTAACATTTTTATTTTAATTTCATGTATCTCAAGAAAATAAAGAAGTTAATTTAATTATAAATAATACGTTAGAGTTATTAATATTTATTAATAAAATGAAAATATTTCTATGTTAATATAAAATAAAATTTCAAATATTAAAAATGAAGTGTAAATTGATTTTAATAATTTATTTAACAATATGGATTATAATATTAATTTTTTATTGAAAACAATTAACTTTGTAAAAGGGCCCTTCCGATCTAAGTAACAAAATTTGGATCAAGAGTGGAACCTTTTGCACGAGACGTGCTTGTTTTTCACGCATTTAGCCATCTTCTTTCAAACCCACCCGTGTATTCATCAAGCCGTTGATCGCCATTGTAAATCATATGTAAATGAGTGGTCGTTGCAAGTCCAAGCAGAATTTAGGATATGTTTGGCATCTGGAATTAGAATTTTAGTGTTTTCCACTTGGTTTCAAGTAATTTAAATATAATTATTTTATAAAATGATATAGTTTAAAGAATTCAAATTATGGAAGAATCTTTTTTTAATTAAATTATATACAATTGATACTATTTCACGTATTAAAATATGGTGTCAATTTTAGTTTCTAGAGCCCAACAATGCTTTGAGAAGAAGAGAGGAACCGATGGGGGAATGTTCCTCGGATGATCCTGGGAGAGGGGAACACGATGCCGATCGCCACTATTTAAGATTAAAAGTATTTATCATTATGTTTATTAAGAGAAGCCTTAATAAAATTAATTATTAACTCAAATTTTAATAATTAATTTTTAAAAATAATTTAAATAAAAACTATCTTCAAAATATATAAATTTTAACTAAAATTTTCTTTAATAATTAAAAATATTAATTTATGAATAAAATATAACATATATAAGAGATTAAATTAAAATTTATTTATTCTTAAAAATACTTTATCTTTAAGTTTTATATAATATGTAATTATTAGATATTGATAATTACACATGTTTGTATTTTTGTTTTAAAAAATATAAATTAAAAATAAGAAACGAAAACTAAATATTATAATAAAAAACAAAATCAAACGGAGCCTATATAAGACCAACAAGTCAACTGTAGTGAAAATATAGGCGGCTTACTAGCCAAAACAGGTGAAGAAAAACGAGGGATTAATTTACGTAAAATAAAAAAAGAAAAATCCACAGTTATATTTATATTTCATTTTGGTCCTTTTTAATACTAAACAATTTTCTATGGCATTGCCATTGCACAAATCTCTAAATTCAAACTTCGCCTAAAACTTAAAAGGCAAATTAGAAAGTGTCCTTCAATGTTTTGAATGCAGTCTAGAACCGCCCAAATTCAAGGTTATTGTCAGTTGACTAAAGAAGGATGACAGTTGTTATTATATGTATAATTCTATTAGGTACAGTAGTCCCCAAGAAAATAGACTGGGTCGAACTTGTATCCTTGTAGGACTCAACACGTTAAACCCTATATATATGTAAAACCTTAGCAACCCAGGATCTTGTAAACTTTGTTTTCTAGGTTCTGCAAGGTAGCAATATAAATATATATAGCATTGCCTATTCAGTGTTGTATCGTCTTTCTTGCTTCGTCAGAACGTCAAAAAGAAAAAATATACACGAAGATGCAGATAGTATTGGGAGGACAAGGTTCGTCTATGGTGGTCGATCAGGGACGGCCTAAAACAAAGATAGTGTGCACGTTGGGGCCTCAGTCGAGGTCTGTTGACATGATAGAGAAGCTTTTGAGGGCTGGCATGAACGTTGCTCGCTTCAACTTCTCGCATGGAACTCATGATTATCATCAAGCGACGCTTGACAATCTCAGGATTGCCATGAACAACACCGGCATTCTCTGTGCTGTTATGCTGGATACCAAAGTAACCCCTTTTTCTCTCTCTCTTTTTTTTTTGGTTACTTTGTGATAGGATTGTTTTCACTTTTTTGTTACAGAATTTTGATTATGCCCTTCATATAAATTTCCTGTACCTAGAGCTTTGAGATTTTTTTTTAATTTTTTCCCTTTATATTTGAGGCTTGATGTGTTTTTTTTCCAAGCGTCTTGTTTTCATGTGTTTTACTATGTTGTTTATGTTAGAATTCAATTTGGTTGAATGGTGTTTGTTTCTTTAATAAAGTAAGTTACCTTGCAAATGATAGGATACTGCAAGTAGTTCTGAATCCCCAATTTATGTTAGTAAGGTACGAAGATCTCCTGAATTGAAGTCAGAATTGCTTGGATAGAATCCATATTCAAAAAGTGTTCTTTAGCTCTAGTTATGATGGTCCTAGGGGAAAAGAACAGTAATTTGTTTGGTCAACGAAATAGGTTATTTGTCGAGTAAGATAACTGGCACAAGACAAGAACCATTTTTTCAGTCCATCAATTTTGGTGCATTCTTTAAATCTTTGTGAATAAGATGCTCTCTGTAGGAACCTCTTTCTCACAGCATCATTCTCGGTATAAACTTCAGTCTTAGTATTGTAAAGCAATCAATGCACATGGAAAGAGATACGTCAAGAGGGAATATAAGTTACTTTAGGTGCTTTAGGATTAAGTTCTTGCCTGTTTATGTCCTCAAGAGTTCACTTTCGAGTTTTTGAAGAATAAAATAGTTTGTAGTGCAGGATATGTCTGCCCATTATTTCTAATCCAATATGGAGATAAACTGGCATCATTCTTGTCTAGAGTAGGAATTGGTTCCCCCATATAGAGTTCACTCCCTTCCTGTGGTTTCTGTTATGGAATTCTCATCTGAATTTTGTTCCACGAAAAGGTGATCTAAAGATCATGTTTGAATATTGTTCATGTCTTTAACAATTCTGGTCATTGTAGAGGGTCCTGACTGGTAATAATCTCTGCAATTAAAAATATTCCAGGGCCCAGAAATTCGTACTGGATTCTTGAAGGATGGAAAGCCCATAGAACTCAAGCAGGGGCAGGAGATTCTCATCTCTACTGACTATAGCTTAAAGGGTGATGAAAACATGATATGCATGAGTTACAAGAAGCTGGCTCATGACGTAAAACCAGGAAGTGTCATCTTATGTTCTGATGGCACAATTTCATTGAGGGTTTTGGCTTGTGACAAGGAATTGGGCTTAGTCCGCTGCTGCTGTGAAAACTCTGCTGTTTTGGGTGAGAAGAAGAATGTCAATCTTCCAGGAGTTATTGTGGATCTCCCTACCTTGACAGACAAGGATAAAGAGGATATTATGCAATGGGGAATCCCAAACCATATTGACATTATTGCATTGTCTTTTGTTCGCAAAGGTTCGGATCTGGTGGAAGTCAGAAATTTGCTTGGAGAGCATGCAAAGAAGATCATTCTCATGTCAAAGGTAAACTTCTGGTTCTGGAACTTGGAGCTTAGTTGGATTAAAGAGCTATCTAACGGGTCATGCCTCTTCTGGTAGTCCTAAATAGATTGACTTCAATATATTGCCTTCGAAATCATAAAAAGTAGCCAATTAACTCTATCTGATAAGTTGGTAAATCAATGAAAAGTAGATTGGTGATTTTTTTAACCAAGTTAAATTCCCAGAGATAACATCATTCAATTAACCTTTTTCTGTGTCTGATTTGACAGGTTGAAAATCAAGAAGGTGTCCTGAATTTTGATGAAATTCTTGCAAATTCAGATGCATTTATGGTGGCACGAGGTGATCTGGGAATGGAGATCCCAATTGAAAAGATATTCCTAGCCCAAAAGATGATGATACAAAAATCCAACATGCTAGGAAAGCCTGTAGTTACAGCAACTCAAATGTTGGAGTCCATGATCAAGTCTCGAAGACCTACTCGAGCAGAAGCTACTGATGTTGCAAATGCAGTCCTTGATGGCACTGACTGTGTGATGCTTAGTGGAGAAACTGCAGCTGGAGCGCATCCTGAACTTGCTGTTCAAACCATGGCAAAAATTTGTGTCGAGGCTGAGAACTTCATTGATTACAAAGAGCTTTACAAGAGAACTATAGAAAATGCTCCTGTCCCTATGAGCCCTCTAGAGAGTCTGGCTTCTTCAGCAGTGAAGACAGCAAACAGCATTGGAGCAGCCTTTATCCTAGTCCTAACCAGAGGTGGAACCACAGCAAAGCTGATTTCCAAGTACCGACCAAGTGTGCCAATTTTGTCTGTGGTTGTTCCAGAGATAAAAACTGATTTGTTTGAATGGTCATGCAGCGCTGAATATCCTGCTAGGCATAGCCTTATTTACAGAGGTCTGGTTCCTGTTTTAGCTTCAGTTTCTCTAAAAGCTTCACATGCCGAGTCGACAGACGAAATCATAGAGAACACCTTACAGTATGCAAAACAGAAGGGACTTTGCAGACCAGGAGACTCAATTGTGGTACTGCACAAGATGGACACCGCTTCTGTGATCAAGATTTTGAACGCTTAGTGATGACTCGCAGGCAATTTTGATTATGCTTTAGTTGATATAATAGACGAAGGTTCTACTTTTCCTAGAAAGAGTTTCGATCAAAGGGTGAAAGGAGATGACAATGGTTTCTGCCTTAATCTTACTGTTGTGGAAGGGCAATTTTCAGTAAGAAACTGATATTATGGGGGAAGATGTTTGTGAGTTCTGTCAAATTTTCAACTCTTTTCTATTATTTAATGAAAAACAATTTTCATTTAGGAGCCATTATATCTCGAATACAAAAAGATTTCTCGGATGAATACATCAATCAAATTGTAAGCACGCATATTACATATTAACAGGGACAAGACACCCATTTGTTTGAATGAAAGTTCAAATTTAAAATGCATAAATCAAACAAAATCATCAGTTTTATATATGCAAATTTCTTCAAGTTTCTTCTGTGTGAGCAGAATTTCCCGGCCTTGTTTCAGCAGAGGAAGCTGAATTAGAGCTCCCACTACTCTGAGATCCTGGCAGAGAAAATAAACCATCAAATGGCCATGAAATGGGGATCATATGCCCTCTTCTGTTCTCTCTTGTCTCCTGTCCATCTCCCACTCCATCATCAGTTCTAGCATCAGTACTCCCCATCCTCTCTTGCCTACTTCTTAACGAATTGGTTTCGGTCTTCGAGTCGTCACTGGGCATTTGGAACCTGCAAACTGGGCAAGAGCTGTGTAGTTCTAGCCAAGGAAGAATACATTCACCGTGGAATTTGTGTTTGCATGGCATCTCCTTTGCTTCATCTCCAACCACAAATTCCTCCAGGCATACGGGACACTGCAAATTCTCTTCAATGGTAACATTTGGCATTGCTATAACTGCTTCTTTCTGGGCAGGAGGCGTCCCGTATCGGTTAGGATCATTCTCTGACAGATGCCTCAGCAACAACTCTAGACCAGGACCAAATAGATAGTCAGCAAAAGAACTAGCAAGACTTTGGGTTGGATTTCCAGATCGGTTCATGTCATAAGGACTTGGCAGAACTAAGGCATCTTCATATAAAGGATTGACTAAAATCACACTACTACCATTGCTACTGTTACTGCTGCTGCGATTATTATTATTATTATTATTATTACTACTCTCCACAATATTGCTCAGATTACGTTGTGATCCGGTCTGCAGATCTTGTAATACACGTAGAATGGAAGCTGAGTTCCTTCTTCTCCTTTGCCTAAACATTGACTCAAAATTCCTCTCTAGTTCATCATCTTCCTGTGGTGAACTGTTGTCGGTAATACGTTCTTGAGCCATGACACGACTTCCAGAAGGGGTCAAACCACCCATCAACCCAAGTAAGATGGGAGCCCAACGTGACAATGTACGTTCTGATCCTAGTTGATCAATGGCATTGTTGTTAAGCTCTCTTGTGTCGCCTATTTCTTCCACGAACCCACTTTCACACAAGGGGCACTTGATCTCAGCATCTGTTACTGGGGTCACCACTCTGCAGCATACGTGGCACCAATATTGTTCTATATTTGCATCCCCCATCTTTTTTTTTCTTTTCTCTGGAACAGCAATGAACACAAGAACTAAAAAGTTAAGGAAAACTATAACAAAAACATAATCTTGTATCCCCCAAGAAAATTACAAATCAGGGTCACTGTTCTGGATGATATGTAACCCATAACTAGATTTACTCTAATTATTTATCCGTATGCCAAGGACTGGATAACCATAAAAAACGAAAAATAGGAAATAGAAAAGGGTAAAAGAGCCAAGATAATTAGAAAATGAAATCTTTTAAATGTTGTTCCTGACACACTTGAAGAAAATCTTTAGAACAAAAGGAATTGGTAGCGGAAAGCGTATGAATCTTCCTGCTACATTATCATTAAAAGATTGGATCATGCAGAGTTCGTTTATTGCGGTTACTTGCCAGCTAACTGCAGAAACAGAAACTATAAAAAGACACGACAAAAGAATAATACTAAACAAAGGAAATACCAGAAAAAAGCAGAACAAAATACCCTGTGGAAATGTGTTCTTGGAACTTTAAGGACACACAGAATATAGATATTCTTGATGTATATCTTCTTGAATTTTTGTGTTGGGAGGAAAACAAACCAAAAGATATAAGTTGGTGGAGAAAGAAGAGAAAAGAATTGAAGTCCTCCGCTTTTTATCTCTATGTTTGTCTTTTTATAGTTCAATGGTTAATTCATGATTGCCAATCATTTGTACTTAATTGCATCTAAATTAGCAACACTTTGTTATTTTTATATATAAGAAGTTTTGGTTGTTTTGCTTTTCCTGAACAAGTGTGTCTATTGATTGGTACTGGTTCGGTTTCTCTTGGCAAATGATTAGCATAATGCATATTAGATATATCAGCATTTCGGCGAGATCCAACCCAAGTATATTCTCTCTCTCTTAAGTCAATTTTGGTTTAAGATATATATATATGGACAGTGCCAAAGAAACTAATACAGCCGATGACGGACCAAGAAAATCAAGTGAACTGGTTTCAACTTACAACATGATATATAGGATTGGAAAAGTAAGCCAAACGTAAGAAAATAAATTAATATGCATACATGCTGATTTGGATTATTCAGGTACTAGCACATCTTCTAACACGAACTTTGTAATTTGTCCGATCAGGGAGCTCAGGCTGCGGGTTGTGGAAATTCATGAGGAAGCAGGGAATCGTAACGGAAAGAGAAACTTTCAAGATCAGATGGGTCAGAGCAGATTCATGCAAAGTGTTACTAGAGGACATGATATCAGGAGGAATAATTACTCTCAAGTTTTAGAGCGCAGGAACTTCAGTAAGAGATTGAGATTGAATTATATTTGGAAATACTGCCAACGTGTGTATGTGACCTGTAAGCCAGGTTTTTGATGCTTTTGTATGCTTGATTATCAAGTAACTGGATCAATCAACATGCAAACAAGTTGGTTTGAGGTTGGATATGAGATCATTCCAGAATCGAGCAAGTATGAAGCTGTACTTGTAGAATACACTAAGGAAGCCCATGTTTCACCAATAAAACAGTAGCTACAAGGTGTCATTGCTGGAGAAATTTAAGTGGATCATGCTATATAGCATGTTATAACTAATCTTTTTGTTAAGACTAGGATGATTTGCAGAAAAGGGAAAAGGTAATTTCATTCAATTGAATTGAAAATAAAGGTAAAGGGATGACTGTTTATATACAGCTTATTTCACCTATAGTAAAAAAGTGAAACTCTAACATTTAATCCTAACAAACTAGGTAAATGGAAGTTGAGCCACAATAACAGATTCTGTTTTCTCGGTGCTAGCATAACTAATTGCATTTTCATTTTCTACACTTTTCAAGCATTAAACAATAAAATATAAGGACTTCAACCTAAGTTGGAGTAAGTTGCAACAATGTTCTGAATACCCATAATAAAAAAAGCTCTGATTTGAATTTATATTTAAATTTTTTACAAAATCTGATCAATTACAAAATTGGTTCAAAATTAATAGATCAAAATAAATTTAATTGAATTAGAATATTCTAACTTGTGCCTTAGGGACTAGAGCCCGTTTAGTTGCCACCAGTACAACACATTCATGGTCCGGGTGATGATTCAAATAAATCAGTTTCCCAACTCTTCTTGATCTATTCTACATGTTTAATTAATCAATTTTAGTTATCGGAATCATTAGTTTAGAGAATACTCAAATATTACTGGAATGAGTTAAATCCTTTTGTCTTTGTTATAGACAACAGACGGAATATCATATTTTAAGGTTGTTTTTACCTGTTTATTTGGTCAATATTTTGTGTGATTAGAACATGACCAAGAAGTGATTATATTTTTTATATGCAAGTTTATGTAATGAAATGTTGATAGTCTTGATCCATATACACAAAGGCTGTCATATTTCTTCTTCCTCTGTTACGCTTTGCTTCTTTTATTGTCTCCAGCGGTAAAACCAGCCACATAAATGGACTTCACAATGTGATTTAATATTTTAGGACCTCTCTTTAACTTACGAGATATTCCAGCTTCAAATAATCGCTTATTAGAGAAGTGGTAGATGGATAAGACAACGGCATGTTTCAGCGTAAAAAAGAACTCGGAATCGGAATCTAAAAGTGGAAAACGAGCATGGTCAACGGAAGCTTGCTACTGGAGATCAAATCGGTTGCGTTTTTGTGACAGTAAGTCTAGTCCTCTCTATAACCGCTCAATAGAAGAACTAAAAACAACAACAGCAAATTATAAAGAAAGATGGCCTGTATTATTTGTACAAGGGATCCCATCAGGTTCGCCCAATAATTGTCAAGAAGTTCCGCAGACTTGAATGAGGAGCGATTCGCCTTCAACGGTATCGTGTATTCATCAGGAATGAGTGTGCACAGAAATGTCTTGAAATTGTTGGGCTGCTGCCTGGAAACACATTGTCCAATTCTGATTTTCGAATCTGCCATAGATAAAACGCTGGCAGACCGTATTCACGACCAAGAAGATGCTCAGTTTAAGCCTATGCCATGGAAAACAAGGTTGAAGATTGCAGTGGACATAGCAAATGTGGTGACGTATCTCCACACTGCATCCCAAAGGCCCTGTTCATAGAGATATTAAACCCTCCAATGTGTTGTTGGATGAACATTGTTAGAATTTATTTATTTTAGTTTTTTTTTGGCATTCAAATTAAATATTTTTGTTGGCCCCCGGATTCGTTTCTTATTGAGTAAGCATAATTTTAAATTTATTTTGAGGTTTAGATTGAATTTTGGTTTGGAAGAGGATTTTTGTTTAAATAAATAGAATAAGATGTATTAAATGGAGAAATTGAGTTTAAGTTAGAGTATAGTTGGGAGTAAGTGAAAATGAAGAAGAAAATATGGTAAGGGCATTTTAGGAAGTTCACTTAAGGTTTTGAGGTTAAAGGCTTTTAGTGAGGGGTAAGTTAGACTTTGTGTAAATAGATAAGAATAGAAAAATAGAAGAAAGAAAAGAAAATAGAAGAGAAGGAAGAGAGATTGTCGTGGGAGAGAAAAGGGAAGAAGAGAAAATCTAGGGTTTTGCCATTTCTGAAGATTGAAGCATTCCAAGTAAGTTCTATTAGTTTCTTTGCTTATATTTTGGTTGATTGAACCTTGTTTAGTGTTATTTACACCTGAAATCAAGGATTGAAAGAGTTTGGAAAGGATTTTGAGAAGTTTGTGTTCGGTGATGTCGAAAATGTTAGGGTTTGATGATTTTGTCATGTTTGTTGATGTTTCTGGGTTGGGATGAGTTTAGAACTGATGTAGGAATGATGTATGAAGGTTAAGGTAAGTTGTGTTTGAGTTGTAGAGAGATCTGCGAAAAATCTGCAGAAAAATCTGGGTTTCGGGCGTTTCTGGTTCGCTCGTCGCGACGAGCTCAAGAACTCGTCGCAAC